>ML787156.1:525110-535446 GCA_009831015.1 Picea engelmannii
AGTTTGTAGAGTATGCATGCAAATTGTTTGTTAAAATTTCATGAGGAAGAGTTTAGAATACGCCTGCAAATTGTTTGAGAAAATGTCCCTAAGGATAAGTTCATAATTTCTTTGTAAATATGGAAGAAAATTTATCCCAAATATTTAACTCCCCAAATTTAATCTCCAATTGGGAAAATTCAGGCTTGTAGATGGCTGAATTTCGAGTTTGCGTTGAAGCCATGGTAGTAAGAAACCTTAATATTTTGAGTGGAATTGAAGAGAAATCATTGACATAAATGGAGATAATGGTTAGTTTCAGATGTTATTTGGTTCTTATCAGGATTGCAATTGGTTGAATTGTGGATTTGCAGAGCGTCCATGGTGAAATTGGGTGAAATTGGGCAAAAGCCCCAATTTCTGTAATGGAATTCATAGGGAATTCGATGTGAAGGAGTCAAATTTCAAGAGAGGAGGATGAATTGATGCATATGAGGTTGAAATTATATATAATAAGTTAGTTTCAAATATTTAATGGTGGCTTGATAATATATATATGAATTCGGAATAATTGGAAAAATAAAATAAAAATTGGAATTTGGGAAAAAATGGAAAATTTTGGGTATTTTTTAGTACAATGATGTCAACATGATTTGGGAGCCACATATTACATGAAATGGAATAAGGGTGATGTGTACTTCCACAGTGGAAGGTACATAGTGGCAACACATGGCATGTGGCAAATGATGTGGAGTCGTAGTGGCAGGGCACCTGCCTAACTTGTGAAGGATGAGTTTGGATTGCAGAACCTTGATTTCAAAGGGGTCCTTTGGTGGTTTTGTAAACCAATAGGGTGGGGGAGGGAATGTACGATATTTTCACATGTCATAGGGATGGAAACCAACATTTTTTCATTTCCTACCCCCCTCCCTCTTGTTAATGTTCGGTAGGTTGGGGGGGGGGGTCAAAAATGACATTTCGACCGTTGATTGTTGTCAATCCCTCCTGATCCTCCATCGTCATATGAAAGCAATATGAAAGTTGGAGAATTTGGGGAAATTGGCTTAGGATGGGGCCTACCCATATTCATGACCAATTTATATGTGCCACATAGATAGCTCGAGGCAATGGGGGCCTAAAAAATAGGAAATGCATGCCAGACGAGGAATTAAAGTGAGAAGAAGGAGAATGAGGAGAAGGATATAAGGCATAAGAGGAGGTCAAGAGTAGATAAAATAAAAGGAGAAATGATTGATATCAATCCTCCTACCTTTGATGGTGAGAAAAAGAAATGTGAAGATGCATAGACTTTGTTGTTGGGAATGAGGAAGTACTTTCAATTACACAATTATTTCTCACAAGCAGAAGGAAGAATTTCCATCTACCAGATCAAAGGAAAAACATTAATGTGGTGGGACCAGTTTGTGCAAGTGCAACACATTGATGAGAATAATATTACTTAGAGGGAGTTCATGTTACAAAAACAGGATCGCAGAGCAATAAAATAAAACAAATGCATAAATAAAACACATAAGATACACAATATAATAGAGACACAGATATACATGGTTCACCCAATGTGGGCTATGTCCACCAGATAAATTTCCAGGTCCTTCCTTTATTATTATCTAGCAAATGAAGGGATACAACCTACAACAAACCCACTATAACTTCCTCTTCTTTCTATCACAATCTCCTCTCTCATAATAAAATATTTGTTATCATACCTAGCTACAATACATTTCCCTCATAAAAGAAGGTTGTTGTTATAGAAATATTTTCCTCACCCTATGCAATATTGCATAGAGGGCATTATTCCATTTCCTTGTGTAGACTTATCTTCCTTGTTGATAAAATCCAGACAAAAAAAATATTATTTTTCCACTTGTATGCATCTTGCATACTATACAACAAGTGTATACGCATGTTGCTCCACTACATCCCACGTACATCAGGATTTGTGCCAGAAAAATAAAATTAAATGTCGAGTTTCCATGTTATGAAATGAGATATCTAATCCTTGGCCTTCCATATATTGGAAACATTTCGACTCAGCCCTTCAGTTCCATTTTGAAGGCTATAAATGATACAATTGTAGGCTATGGAAAAAGGAGAAGAATTCAACTTTGAGAGAAAAGTTACTCTGGAGAAATTAATACTTCATATTGAGTATGCATCCCTTTGTCCTTTAAGTCTGAACACAATGTTCATCCCCAAAGCTTTTCCCTTATTGATGGAGAACCCCATTGTCTCCCTTCTATGAGCTTGCCTTCAATGAAGAATGTAATGAGCAATGAGTTCATCCAGTTGGTTCCCTACCACTCCACGTTTGGGTTATTTATAATGTATTTCGGCCATTGCAGATACTCCTCTGACCTCAGACATTAGGGGGCATCTGTTATAGCAAGATTTTCCTCACCCTATGCAATCTTGCATAAAGGTCCTTATTCCATTTCCCTATGTAGGCTTGTATTCCTTGTTGATAAGATCCATAGACAAAAAGTAATACACGTCCACTTGTATGCATATTTCACACTATACATCAAGTGTATACACAAGATGCTCCACTACATCATGTGTACATCGAGATTTGTGCTAGAAAAAATAAATTAAATGTCGGGTTTCCATGTCACGACAGGAGATCTCTGATCCTTGGCCTTCCATATACTGAAATTTTCTGACTCTGCCCTTTAGTTCCATTTTGAAAGCTATAAATGAGCCAATTTCGAGCTATGGAAAAAGGAGAAGAATTCAACTTTCAGAGGAAAGTTACTCTGGAGAAATTATTACTTCATATTGAGTATGCATCCCTTTGTTCTTTAAGTCTGAACACAATGTTCAACCCCAAAGATCTTCCCTTATTGATGGAGAACCCCATTTTCTACCTTCTATGAGCTTTCCTTTGGTGGATGAATGAAGTGGTGGAGGCCCAGCTAAAAGGAACTTAGTTTCTTGGTTTCAAACCGTGCCGACACAGAAGTTTGTAATATTTTCGCTTCTGCTGATCATTTATTAATAGAAATACTCCTTTATCATCCAATTGATATCTTTAAAATATATGAGTTATTATGCATGGGCATATTTGTTATGTTTATTAATGGATTTTTCTATCTAATGTGCTAACCTTTTATATTATCACCATATGCTTACTTTGCTTGTTTGTTGAGAACTAGTTGTAGGTATATATCTTTGGGTTCAACTTCTCAATGGTGGACTTCATCGAACATATATATGAGGTAGGCCTCTTTCATATCTCACTTGTATATTAGTTTATATAGCATATGTTTTGGATAGAGTTGATTTTTGTTGTCATTTCTGTCTATCATGTTTTACCCTAGACATAGAGAGATTTTCCTCGTAACAACTATTTACTAGGGAACAAAACCCTAAAATAATTTCTACCATTAGATATGTGACCTTATAATGAACGGTCCATATTTACAATGAAATTACAATATACATTTACAAGGAAAATTTTCCTTCGAGGGAAAATCCCCTGAACCCCCGCCGGGGGCCCACTTGTCCCTAGACCCGCTAACCGGGGGGATGAGCTCCCCAAACCCTACAGAGGGGGTAACCCCCCTCTACACTCCCCCCTATGGAAGAGTATTCATTATTCTAGGGTGTAAAGTCTTCATGGGGTATAAACACGACTGAAAACAAAGACCTCTGAATCTGGAGATAATCAGGATCCATAACCAACAATCTCCCACTTCAAAATTGATCTCAACAACTCCACCACTGTTGTATTTGCTAGACTATGAATCTTATTGGACCTAGAAAATTTGTCATCTTCACCTTCATGTTTGAAGACCAACTGAAACTAACCAAGAACTCAGTTTCTCCCTGGTTACTCCCTTTGTTAACATGTTTACAGGATTATGGCTAGTGTGCATCTTTTCCAACTTCAAATGTCTATCTTCCAAGATGGATCGTATGAAATTGTACCTCAGTTGTATATTCTTATCCTTTGAATGGAAGGCTGATTTCTTTGCAAGATGAATGGGACTCTCACTATCACAGTACAACCTGCTATTCTCCTGCTTCTTTCCCAATTCCTCCATAAACCTCTGTAACCAAATCATTTCTTTACTAGCCTCTATAGCAGCAACATATTTTTCTTCTATTGTTGAAAGTGAAAAAACCTTTTGTATTTTCGAAATCCAACTTATTGTTGTTCCACCTATAGTAAAAGCATACCTTGTGGTGCTCCTTTTGCTATTTTTATCACCTACCATATCTGAATCAACATATCCCTGTAAAAAAGTGTTTGAACCTCCAAAAGATAATGCATGACTAGAAATACCTCTCAAATACCTGAGAATCCACTTTATGCTTCCCAATGTTCTTTACCTAGATTGTTCATATACATGCTCAAAACTCCCACTGCATGTGCAATGTTTGGTCTTGTACAAACCATCACATACATCAAGATGCCAACTGTTGATGAACAAGAGACCCTGGACATGTATTCTATCTCCTCATGTGTCTTGGGACAAATTTCCTTAGTTAATTTGAAATGGATGGCCAAAGGTGTACTAATTGGTTTTTCATTCTGAATTCCAAATGTCTCCAACACCTTCTCCATGTACTCACCCTGAGACAATGTCAATTTGCAATTTTTCCTATCACTTGTTATTCTCATACCAAGGATTTTTTTTGCAGCACCCAAATCCTTCATCGCAAATGAATTAGCTAATTTCTTCTTCAACACATTTATATCCTACATATTATACCCTACAATAAACATGTCATCTACATACAATAGCAAGATAATATAACTTCCATTTTCTATATTTTTAAAATAAACATAGTGATGAAAATGACATCTACTATAACCATGTTCTGTCATAAGCTTGTCAAACTTCAAATACCACTGCCTTGGAGCTTGCTTTAGGCCATACAAGCTCTTCTTCAACTTGCATACCAAATTCTCCTTCTCTTTGACCTCATACTCCTGTGGCTGCATATAAATCTCTTCCTCCAAATCCCCATGGAGAAAAGTTTTTCTTACATCTAACTGTTCAAGATGCAAATATTCTACTTCCACAATACTCAAAATAGTCCTAGTTGAATTCATTTTAACAATAGGAGAAAATATTTCATCAAAATCTATACCTTTCTTTTGCGCAAACCCCTTTACAACAAGTCTAGCCTTGCACGACTTTTTTCCTCCATCTTCTTCCTTCAACTTGTAAACCCATTTATTCTGTAATTCTCTTTTTCTTGCAGGAAACTAAACCAAGTCCCAAGTCTGTTTATTTACCAAGGATTCCATTTCCTCCTTCATTCCTTTCTCCCACTTCTTTTTGGTGTCTACCTACATTGCCTCTTCATAACATTCTAGTTCACCAGAATTAGTCAATAATAAATAATACAATGAAGGAGAGTATTGTTCAGGGGGTATACTTAATTTGGTAGATCTTCTAACTACACTTGCAGGATTTTGAGGTACTTGTTTCTCCTGTTGTTGTACATTTTTATTTTCTGGTTCCTTTGGAATTTCAATTTCAGTGATCTCATCAAGCACTATGCATTCTGTTTTTTCTTTTTCCTATTTATTTCCTTGAAACTGATCTGTGTACATGACCTTCTCATTGAATATGACATCTCTACTCCTAATTATTTTGTTTTTGTTATAATCCCATAAGCGATAAGCAAAATCATTAACATTGTATCCAATAAAGGTACATTTATTGGATTTTTCCTCAATCTTTGTTCTATTTTCTTTATCAATATGGACAAATTCTTCACAACTGAAAGTCTTCAAAAGAGGATAGTTTACCTCTTTTCCTGCCCATGCCTCATCTGAAATTCTACCATCCAAAGATCTTGAAGTTCCTCTATTTATTAAGTAAACAACAATATCTACAACATCTGCCTAGAACTGTAAGGGAAAACTAGCATGCAATCTCATACTCCTTGCACGCTCCATGATAGTCCTGTTCATCCTTTCTGACACACCATTTTCTTGTGGTGTTCTTGGAACTATCTTCTCTCTATGAATCCCATGGTATGAATATTAATTATCAAAATCCATGCCGCAATATTCACCTCCATTATCTAATATGAGACACTTCAATATTTTTCTTGTCTCATTCTCAACCAAAGCTTTCCATTTCCTAAAATTATCAAAAACCTCATATTTTTGTCGAATGCAATAATCCCAAGTTTTTCTAGTTGCATCATCAATAAAAGTAACATAATAATGAGATACACTGAGAGATGATACCTGAGTTGGTCCCCATACATCTGTATGCACAAGCTCTAACCTTTCACTCTTATTTTCTTTTCCAACTCTAAGAAATCTGACTCTCTTCTATTTTCCATAAACACAATGCTTGCATAAATCCAAATCAATTTGTTTAAGGTCTGGCAACAAATTTATTTTGTGTATTATCTGCATCCCCTTCTCACCCATTTGTTTAAGCCTATGATGCCATATTGTTGTATCCACTACTATAGAAGCTAAAGAGATAGAAGAAAAAGTATTACTAGTACATAAATACAATGTATGTACCTTCTCTCCTTTAGCTATCACCAATGATCCTTAGGTGACCTTCCACACCTTATCTGTAAATGTGGATATACAACATTCACTTGCCAACTGTCTTGTTGAAATTAGATTCTTCCTTAGATCTGGAACATGTCTTACCTCTTTCAACAACCATTGGTTTCCATTTCTTTGCTTTATTTTTACCTTTCCCATTCCAACAATTTTTCATAGTGCATCATCACCCAAATGAACCTGTCCAAAATCACCTTGAACATAATCTAGAAAATGTTTCCTATGGGGTGTGGCATGAAATGAAGCCCTTGAATATACCACCCAAGACTCAAAAATATTATCTACAGAAGTAATCAAAGCATCTTGTAACAGGTCACCTGTTACATTTGCTTCCTGATTTCTCTCCTACTGTCCATATCTTTGTTTCTTTGGAGCTTTGCATTATTTCTTCAAATGTCCTTTCTTCCCACAATTCCAACACTCTATCTTTCCAAATCTATATTTGGATCATCCCTTCCTAGAATTCCCACTTTTCCTTGAACCCTTTCCTCTATCCTTTTGTCTTCCCCTGTTCTCCATGTTCAACGCATTACTTGATGTCTCACTTGTGATTTTCCGTCGGATTTCCTCCCTAAGGATAACACCAACAACATCATCAAATTTTAAAGTATTTGAACCAGAGACAGAGTTACTTATAGCCATGACCAAGCCATTCCAGCTTTTTGGCAATGAGAACAAGATTAAAATATCCCTGACCTCATCATCAAAGTCCACTTTTACAGAACTTAGTTGATTAGTAACCGTATTAAATTCATTTAAATGATCTGCAACAGATCCACCTTCTGACATATTCATATTAAATAATCTCTTCATTGGAAATACCTTATTGGATGTCGAAGATTTTTCATACAATTTATCCAATGTGTCCATCAAATCCTTCATTGTCTTTTCTTTCGAAATATTGAAAGCCATCGATGCTTCCAATCTCAACCGTATCGTTCCTAGATCCTTTCTATCAATAATCTCCCATTCTTCGTCCTTCATAGTCATCGAATTATTTTCTATTCTACCCAATGGTAGGAATAGATCCTTCTAATATAAATAATATTCCATTTGCATCTTCCATAACTAGTAGTTTTGGTTGTTAAATTTCTCAACCCTAAACTTTCCATCTTTCGCAATTTCTCCCACTCGAACCAGGAACCCTCTTTTCCTGCGAGTTGCCTTTCGATCTGATACCAATTGTTGAAATTACTAATACAACTGAGAGAGAGGGGTGAATCAGTTGTCTTTGAGATTAAGCAATATTAAGTCTATTAAAAAATTCTTAATCTTTCTTCAAGTGATCATCAACATTGTACAACATATGGACAGTAAAAGTAAAAAGCATCAGTCACACACAAGGTATACACAGAGAGAGATTTTCATGAGGAAACCCATAAAGGGAGAAAACCTCTTCTTCTTTGAAATGATAGGCAGTCTTTTAAGTTCTGTACATCATATTTAATTGAGCACCAACTCAATGTGAGGCTACTACCTCTGTTTTACAAGCTGCAACTTGTTTGAGAGAACCAACTCTTTGGTTTCTCTAGCACCCACTAGAAGGAAGCACCAACTCCCTGGTTTCTCTAGCACCCACTAGAAGGAAGCACCAACTCCCTATATGTTCCAGTACCAACCAGATGGAAGCACCAACTTTCAGTTACACAGGCTCCAACCTGTATAACAGAGAACACATGTTCTCCCTTGCACCACCCTGCCACCCTAGTTTCTCTGGCTGCAACTAGATGGAAGCTACAACTTCCTGTGTTCAAGATCCCACTTCAACCTCTGAGGAAAATAGTCCTCTCGAGCACCTCCCAACCTCCCTAGAACATAAATGAACATAAAAACATTCAACTACACAGATACATCAATTCTTACCAATCTTTCTTTGTTCTTTACGTCTGGTCATCCTCTAACTGTACTGCAATTCATTTCTTCCTCTTTATGTTCAGCAGGTCTGCTCTGCATCAACTTGTTCTGTCATTCTTCTCTTCTTCAACTTGTTCTGTTATTCTTCTCTGCATTTCATCTCATACTGCACATATGCTCAATCTCCTCCTGCACATCCTCTCATTTTCCTTTTCTTATAGTTTCATTCTTTTCTCATACAGAACAACCAACCCACCACAGTTTGTCTCATTTTCTTTTATACACGTATCAACGACGGTTGCACTTCACATTTCCTTTGGCAAAAGAAAGACAACTATCTGAGCAACTGGAACTCCAACTGATTCGCAATCATGAGTCTATTTCACTAATAGATTTGTAACTGAGGAGTTAACTCTAAGAGAGAACAATAACCTTCCGATCATACTCCAATTTATCTGTGTCGTTGGATGAATTTTATTAACATTTCCTTTAAATCGGGTTTCGACATTTTGGTAGTCCTATGTTGAGTGTCTTGACACATCATTTCGCGATCTCCGAAGTTCCAATACAAAACTTTTCTGCACTAGCTCCTTCCCGAATATGACTATGTTCATAACCAAGCGACTATGCAAAAAGCGCTTTCGCGATTTCTCATTTCATGATTTTCGACACTATGCTCCATTGACCCCAAGTCAATGAAATTTTGATCACTTTCCACATGTCCTATGATTCCATGGTCCAGATCTGATCTTGATTCAATAGCTACGATTGAATCGTGATTTCATTATTTTGGCATTCTTGATGCATTGGGTTCTTTGCCTCTCCATGTCGTGATTCATGAAACTCTGATATGGAGCTAGATCAATGGTTCAGATCCGATCTTGACTTAACGACTATGATTAAATCACGATTTTGCATATCACGAATTCGAAGTTCCTATTGCATTGTTTCTTTGACATCTCCAACATGCGATCCTTGAAACTCCGACATGGACTGGAATCAGCGGTCCAAATTTAACCTTGATCTGACGGCTCAGATGAAGTCGCGATTTTGCGATTCTTGATGTTAATATTCTTTGACCTCTTCAACTCTCAATCCACAAAACTACGACATGGACTGAGATCAACGGTCCAGATTCAACCTTGATCTGATGGCTCAGATTAAGTCATGATTTTGCATATCGCGATTACGCCCACTTCTCCTTGTACCTTAAAGGACGTGCGGGTTCTTCTTGATCCAACAGTGGTTGGATCCTGCGCTTGGATCTAATGCCTAAGGTCTATCCTCCTCTTCAATAATCTCTTCTTGTCTACATTCATATCTGACGATCCTCGTTCTTTCAGGAATTTTGAATGGAAACAACGATCATAAATGCTTCTCAAGCTTTACGGGCCTTCGATCATTCGATCAACCGGAACTATCTTTTGTTTGCATGGTTGCGTTGCCTTCGATCATTCAATCAAATTGAACTTATCTTCTGTTTCCCTGGCTGCATTTCCTTTGATCATTCAATCTTCCTAAACTTATGCATGCTACTTGCCATCAATGACAAGCATTCAATGTATGTTAAATATTTTCCATTCGCTGTCTGTTAAATATTTTCCAACAATCTCCCCCTTTGGCATTGATGGAAACACAAGCACCCACATGCATTCAGACTCGACTCTCCTCCAAAACGATTTTCTCCCCCTTTGACATCAATGTCAAAGAAGAAACACTCTTCCTCTGATCTGTTGCAAAACATACTCCCCCTGTCGACTATAAGCATTTTGGAAATACACCAGATATTCAATAAGTACTCCCCCTGACTAGGTGAACAGATTAGACACAAGAGATTATAACCCCCAACTTTTGACGAAGATATCCAAAAGGGGTTGCTGCTAATGGTTCAGTAAAGATATCAACAATCTCTTCTGTAGAGGGTATATAATTCAG
>ML787156.1:539506-588401 GCA_009831015.1 Picea engelmannii
TTGATCAATGGACAGAGTTTTAAGATCATTTAATTCTTCTATTGCAGAGACTTTTGGATTAAATTTATCAGGCAGAGATCTTAAAATCTTCTGAACTAAGAGTGAGTCATCAAAATTCTCACCAATACCCTACATGGAATTTACAAGTTCTTCAACTCTTAAAAAATACCTGCTAATTGTTTCATATTCATTCATCTTTAGTTGTTCAAATTTCAATCTGTATGTTTGAAGTTTGGCATCTCTTACTTTCTCATTTCCTTCATAATTGTTAATAAGTTTATCCCACATTAATTGGCAGTATCAAGATGCATCACCTGTACAAACTCAACTTCAGCAAGTCCATTCAAGATAACATTCATCCCCTTAGAATTAAAACTAAACTCTAACTTATCATCCTTGGAGGCTAGCACAACAGGCTTTGTATATCCAGTCTCTACTACATCCCAAACATTATCACCCAAGGCCATTAAATATGTTCTCATTCTAATCTTCCAAAAGACAAAATTTGTTCCATCAAACAAAGGGGGCTTAGAGGCTGAAGTCCCTTCATGACTTGTCATGTTTAAGCTTATAGATATACTTTTAAATAAAAGGAACCCGCTTTGATACCAATTGTTGAAATTACTAATACAACTGAGAGTGGGGGGTGAATCAGTTGTCTTTGAGATTAAACAATATTAAGTCTATTAAAACATTCTTAATCTTTCTTCAAGTGATCATCAACATTATATAGCATATGGACAGTAAAAGTAAAAAGCATCAGTCACACACAAGGTATACACAGAGACAGATTTTCATAAGGAAACCCATAAAGGGAGAAAGCCTCTTCTTCTTCGAAATGATAGGTAGTCTTTTAAGTTATGTACATCATCTTTAATTGAGCACCAAATCAATGTGAGGTTGCTACCTCTGTTTTACAATCTGCAACTTGTTTGAGAGAACCAACCCTCTGGTTTCTCTAGCACCCACTAGAAGGAAGCACCAACTCCCTAGTTTCTCTAGCACCCACTAGAAGGAAGCACCAACTCCCTATATGTTCCAGCATCAACTGGATGGAAGCACCAACTTCCAGTTACACAGGCTCCAACCTGTATAATAGAGAACACTTGTTCTCCCTTACACCACCCTGCCACCCTGGTTTCTCTGGTTGCAACCAGATGGAAGCTACAACTTCATGTGTTCAAGCTCCCACTTGAACCTCTGAGGACAACAATCCTCTCGAGCACCTACCAACCTCCCTAGAACATAAATGAACATAAAAACATTCAACTACATAGATACATCTCTTACCAATCTTTCTTTGTTCTGTACATATGGTCATCTTCTAACTATACTGCAATTCATTTCTTCCTCTTTCTGTTCAACAGGTCTACTTTGCATCAACTTGTTCTGTCATTCTTCTCTTCTTTTACTTGTTCTATTATTCTGCTCTGCGTTTCATCTCACACTGCACATATGCTCAATCTCCTCCTGCACATCCTCTCATTTTCCCTTTCTTACAGTTTCATTCTTTTCTCATACATAATAACCAACCCACCACAGTCTGTCTCATTTTCTTTTATACATGTATCCACGGTGGTTGCACTTCACATTTCCTTCAGCAAAAGAAAGACAACTGTCTAAGAAACTAAAACACCAACTGATTCGCAATCATGAGTCCATTTCGCTAACAGATTCGTAACTAAGGAGTTAACTGTGAGAGAGAACAGTAACCTTCCGATCATACTCCAATTTATCTACACCGTTGGATGAATTTTATTGAAATTGCCTTTAAATTGGGTTTCGACATTTCGACAATCCTGTGTTGAGTGTCTTGACACTTCATTTCGTGATCTCTGAAGTTCTGATACATAACTTTTCTGCACTAGCTCCTTCCCGAATATGACTATGGTCATAACCAAGCGCCTATGAAAAAAGTGCTTTCGCGATTTCTCATTTCATGATTTTCAACACTATGCTTCGTTGACCCCAAGTTAGCGAAATTTTGATCACTTGCCACATGTCCTATGATTCCATGGTCCATATCTGATCTTGATTCAACAGCTATGATTGAATCACGATTTCGTGATTTAGACATTCTTGATGCATTGGGTTCTTTGCCTCTCCATGTCATGATTCACGAAACTCCGATATGGAGTTAGATCAACGGTTCAGATCTGATCTTGACTTAACAGCTACGATTAAATCACAATTTTGCATATCACGATTTCGAAGTTCTTGTTGCATTGTTTCTTTGACATCTCCAAAACGCGATCCTCGAAACTCCGACATGGACTGGAATCAGTGGTCCATATTTAACCTTGATATGATGGCTCAGATGAAGTCGTGATTTCGCATATCATGATTTCGCGATTCTTGATGTTAATATTATTTGACCTCTTCAACTCTCGATCCACAAAACTACAACATGGACTGAGATGAACGGTCCAGATTCAACCTTGATCTGATGGCTCAGATTAAGTCATGATTTTGCATATCCTGATTATGCCCACTTCTCCTTGTACCTTAAAGGATGTGCCCGTTCTTCTTGATCCAACGGTGGTCGGATCCTGTGCTTGGATCTAAAACATGAGATCTGTCCTCCTCTTCAATGATCTCTTCTTTTCTACATTCATATCTGACGAACCTCATTCTTTTGGGAATTTTGAATGGATCCAACGATCATAAATGCTTCTGAAGCTTTACGGGCCTTCGATCATTCAATCAACCTCAACTTATCTTCTATTTTCCTGGTTGCGTTGCCTTCGATCATTCGATCAACCTGAACTTATCTTCTGTTTACCTGGTTTCGTTTCCTTTGATCATTCGATCTTCCTAAACTTATGCATGCTACTTTCCATCAGTGGAAGGCATTCGATGTCTGTTAAATATTTTCCATTCGCTGTCCGTTAAATATTTTCCAACACCAGTTGTTAGAAAAATACGATCACGGAGCAATAAATAAAACAAATGTGGAAGTGAAACACAGGAGATACACAATATAATAGAGACATAGATATATGTGGTTCACCCAATGTGGGGTACATCCACCAAAGAAATTTCCACATCCTTCCTTTATTATTATCCAGCAAATGAAGGGATACAACCTACAACAAACTTGTTGTAACTTCCTCTTCTTTCTCTCACAATCACCTCTCTTAGAATACAATATTCTCTATCATACCTAGCCCCAATACATTTCCCTCATAAAAGAGGGTTTCCTACAAGGGAAAAAAACCCTAACATAATTTCTACCATTAGATCTGCAACCTTATAATGAACGGTCCAGATTTACAATGAAATTACAATATACATTTACAAGGAAATTTTTCCTTTGGGGGATGCTACCCCTGAACCCCCCAGCTGGGGGGATGAGCCCCCCTGACCCCGCAAAGGGGGTAACCCCCCTCTGCACTCCCCTATGCGGAAGAGTGTACATTTTTCTAGTGTGTAAAGTCTTCATGGGGTATAAACATGGTTGAAACAAATACCTCTGAATCTGGAGATAATCAGGCTACATAACCAACAATTCAAAAGGTATTTTCAAAATAAGTACCTGACTAAGCATTATTATTGTTGGAATAATGAGAGGGAGGGGGTGAATTAGTATGAGAATGTTTTACCACTTTCAATCACAATATTCAAAATTCAACTTTATCAGTAGTATATCATTTATTATTGCATCCAATATATCATGTGCATATAACCATAAACAATATAATTCAACAATATCACATCATATACATAGTACACCAAAATTTACATGGAAACCAAAATGGGAAAAAAACCACAGAATTCTTTCTTATATATATCAAGAATACATTCATAGGAACAACCAAATCCAAATTCTCTAGCATCAACTTGAAGGAGGCCCCAACCCCCTGATTTACAGGAACCAACCTAAAGGAAGCACCAACTCCTTGAGTTCTTTGGCACCAACCATAAGGAGGATACGACCCCCTGATTTACAAGAACCATCTTGAAGGAATCTCCAACTCCCTGAGTACTCCAACACTAACCAAAAGGAGGATACAACCCCCTTTCCTTGCCCCATCCTGCCACACTAAAATAAAAGTGTAGACTCATTGTCACTACCATTGATCAAGCTATAACTGCTATTTTCAACCAACCTGTCACTGTCACTATCACATCAACCAACCTGTCATTGTCACTGTCACATCAACCAACCTGTCACTATCACATCAATCAACATGTCACTGTCACTGTCACATTAACCAACCTGTCATTGTCACTATCGTTGTCACTGATATACCATCATCAAACAACTATAACCAGATCCAATCACATGGATACCAAAACCATACCATGTACATCAACCATGTACCAAAACCTGTACCATACCATGTACATCAACCATGTGCATCAACCAGAACCTATATCATACCATGTACATCAACCATGTACCAGAACCTGTACCATACCATGTACATTAATCATTTTCCAAAATCTGTACCATATCATGTATCAACCATATACCAAAACTTGTACCATAAAAATTTCCTCATTCATATATCATATCACTCATGATATGTATCAAACATGTCATATACCATGTACCATAAGATATCATCAATGATGTTCCTCAACCATATAACATAAACATAACCCTCAATAACACATGTAAAGCATGCATATGATCCTAAAGTAGAGATGATACACAATATTATAGACCTATATCTCTTCCTCAACTTCAACAACAAGAGGATAACATCTTCTTTGAAATTTACCTTAGTGTCAAGAGACTAGTTTTGGATTAGTCACAAACCCTAAATTTCAACAAGAATACCTCCATACCTATAATGAATAAAGGTATGGAATTTTAACCACCAATACTTTGAGATATTTATTCCATCTCCTCAAAATTTTAGGTTCTAAAACTTCTCAGAACAAAAGTTATAGAAAAAATGGTAGACCTTGCTGAATTCTATCCTATTCTAGAGAGAGAACTTTTGCAACATGTTACACACTCAATATTTGATATTTGATTATGAAAAAATAAATTTATATATATATATATATATATATATATATATATATATATACTGAGGAATTTTATATTTCCATTGAAATTTGTTTCATAGAATTTTTATCTTCTATGAATCCGTTATGACTTTGTTACTCAAAACACATGTTTGAGACTAGTTTCAGGACTAGTCCACAACCCTATCTTCCACATAGTTTATCTCCAAAAATAAAACGAAACAAAATAGGAAATTTTTACCAAATGTACCTTTATATGTATTCTAAACCTCCTCCAATTTTCACTATATGAATCATTTTATAACAACCTTTATAGTGAAAATGGTAAGATTACCTTAGAATAACATACCTTAGAACACATCATCAAAAGACTTCATCCTCCCTTGAAATTTATCCCTTCTTCACTTCATATTCCCTCTGAAATTCGCCTCATATATCCTTGGTTACCTTAGATAATAATCACTTACATAGAATATATTCAATAGAATGTGTGTGTAAATATACTTATGAGTGACTTCTTGAGGTGTATATATAATTTTTCTAGGTAAACTCTTTCCTTAACTTTAGGGATTCTTGAACATTCTTATTAAAACCACTTTTCCATTTCATTAATGACTTTTAACCAATTACGGGATTCATAACCCATCTTTGGGGGTTCCATAGGGGCTTCTTAACCCATATTTGAGGATTCCAACTTCATGGCCTCATAACTCCTCAACCATGAGAATCTACATGATGTTCCACCTACCGTTGGAAATGACATGAAAAGTTCTATACATCTATGAGTGTGTTACCTAGATATACATTGTCCTTAATGTCCTTATTCCTAAAATAACTTTGGGTTTCATGAAAAAACCTATGGGTTTCTTGTAGACTTCTTCAAAGTGGATTCCTATGAGGTCCATTCTTAGATCTACGCCATAAGGGGACTACTTTGGAGACTTCTCCAAATACACCCATCACATATGTTGACATCAATAACAACCATTGTTTGTTTACATCAATTAAAACCAATTATCCAAATACATAAATGAAAACCAATTGTACAACAATATCCCCCTTTGGCATTGATGGAAATAGTTATACTCCAAAACTGATACTCCACTTGTGACCAATGCTCCTTCGATGTGCATCTCCTTAAGTTTCTCTCCCCCTTTGATATTAATGGAAAATGGTATCTCCCCTTGGGGTTTCTCCCCATGTCTTCATTATTTGAATATTTCTCTTCTGGTCTTCTCTTTCTCCCCCTTTGACATCATGGGTAGAAAGGTAACTCCCCTTGTTGATATACCTTCTCTGAACAATATTTCTATGACTTCATGCTCTCCCCCTATCTTTATGCTTCTTATCTCTTTCTCTGAGAATTTATCTTCCTTAACTTTTCTATAAGATTTCATGTAGATCAATGGGGGATTTCCTGTATATTATTTCTTTCCTCTCTTCTAGTGTTCTTTTTCCATTACTGCTTCCTCTTGTAATTCACTAACATATATAAAAGGAAATCAAAGTTACTTGACTTCAAGTCTTCATGACTTTTCAAGTTCACATCAATAACCATACCTTCTTCTAACGATATAGCTTTTGTTATGCCTTTTACTGTTTTCCTCCACTGATTCTAATTGTTATTGTGATTTCATTCACTGCCATGTCTTTGTTTAGACCTATCAAATCTCTCATGAATCCATCTATGTACATATGTCATAAACTTTCCATGACTCTGCTACTCAACTGCATACAATGTTTACCAATCTGTTGCAATTGATCACAACGTATTATGCACTTTTGTTTTCAAACTATTCTAAATTTGTCTTTTGAAGACCTGCAAACACTTTAGACTGTGTGAAAGATAGTTCTTTGATATGTAGAGATGTTTCTTAGACTCCCCCTCTTCAATATTCATATTTACTAGGATTCTCCAAGATAGATGGATCTAAAATGTAACTTCTCTGATGTGAAGTAATATTCCTCTTCGTATGTTGAGAAATATTTCTTTTCATCCTCTTCCTAAATTCTAACATTCATTTCATCATCTTCCTAAATTATAACATCTTCCTCTTCATCTTCTTCCTAGATTTTGACACCTTCCTCTTGTCCTGTGAATTCATTATGATCTCTAGGACATAGTTTTCATTTACCTGCTCTTCTTGTTTTCAATTTCTTCTCCAAACCTTCCTGTATATGACATCTATTTTTTCCTTCATGGGAGGCTCTACCACACTTCTACAATTTCGAGCTATGTATCCATAGTTCATAATTTGTAACATTCAATATTATGTGGAGCCACATAAACATTTCTTTCTTGGACATTTCTTCCATAATCCTTGCAATCTACAACTTTATGCCTAAAGTTAGTACAAGTAAAACAATCAACATAAAATAAACTTACATACCTGGGAGTGAATGATATTCTTTGTGGTGTAGTCCTTCTGACTTCCTACTTTGGTTGATCGTGATATTCTCTTTGGTTGTTTCCTTCACAATGATTGAAGATTCTTTGCTTCTTGAATGTATAAGGTCTTATGTATTCATTCCTTTCTGATTCTTATTGACCATGATTCCTTCCTTCGAGAACTTTTGCATAACTCTTTTGTTCTATTTCTTTCATCATGGATCTTGAACCTTCCTCAAAATCAAAATTATTGTATCATGTCCAGATTTGTCATTGTATGAACTTTGACTATTAGGAATGTTTTCTAACACGTGAGAAAATTTCAAGTTCTTTTTAAGCTTGTTGACTTCAACTCTCAATGTCACAATTTCCTTTTCAAGCTTCCCACATTTTTTTTTATGTCTTTATCATCTAGATCTGCATTACTTCTTCCTTTCTCTTTCCTTCTTCAAGTTAGTTTTTCAAGGAGATGATTTCTTCTTTGAATGACTTT
The DNA here is from genome assembly GCA_009831015.1 of Picea engelmannii. NCBI lineage: Eukaryota > Viridiplantae > Streptophyta > Pinopsida > Pinales > Pinaceae > Picea > Picea engelmannii. The sequence goes on from ML787156.1 coordinate 547,369, forward strand.
TTTTCTTCCTTTCTTTCTTCATCTCAGTTAAAGAACTGATCAATTCTACCTCAAGATCCACTTCACCTTATTATTTTCTTTTAGTAGTTATTTTCTTATTTTCCATAGCCATAAAGAGTGATCTCTCTGAGTCACTATCACTTTCATCATCTTCATCAGATGAAGAACTTTCTTCTCTTGAGTAGATATTTTTCTTGAAGACTTTCCTTTTATCTCCTTTCTTGTTTCCCTTTTGATATTTATTTTGTTTCTTGGGATCTTCTTCTTCATCACTATATGACTTCTTATCATAGGAAACTTATTTGCAAAATGACTAATTTTACCACAATTAAAACATTTTAAGGGAAGCATGCATTTGTACTTATTGGTTCCTCTCTTCAACTTCCTTACGAAGTTGGTTATTTCTTCATCCCCGTCTGAATCATCGCTACATATGCAACTTGGCTTTGACTCGAGATTTTTCATCTTCTTTGTCTTCTTGGATTCTTTGAAGGATGCTTCTTTATTGGATGTTTTTTCCTATTTTTTTCTCATTTCATAAGTTGTAAACATTCCATGTAGCTCATCCATACTTATCGTACCCAAATCCTCTCTTTATTCCAGTGCTGAAATCTTAGAATCAAATCTCATTGGAAGAGATCTCAGTACCTTCTGAACAATCATAGATTCATCAACCTCTTCTCTCAATCCTTTAATTGCATTCACTATTTCATTAACTTGTAAAACGTAAGCTACAATGTCTTCATATTCCTTCATTTTCATTATGTTCAAATTGACCTCTATAAGTTTGAGGCTTTGTTTCCTTGACTTTCGCATATGCTTCATAAACATTCCGAGGTTTGTCCCAAATCTCCTTTGCAGAATCATAATGCATAACCTTGACATATATAGAGTCAACAAGACCATTTAGGATACCATTTTTATCCCTCCAATTATTTTGAATAAGTTTCTTTCCATCATTATCTATTGGGGGAGTGGAAGGATCTTTGTATCCATCTACTACTGATTTCCAAACATCAAATCCCTGTGCTTGAACATATGTTTTAATCCTTCTTCTCCAAAATGCATAGTTCTATCCATCAAAATATGGTATTCGATACTTGTACATATTGTTTCTCTCCATGATTTACCTTCTAGTGGTTAGACTATTTTGTTGAAGGACCTTCTCTAATGCCAATTGTAATAAGAGGGGGGGGGGGTCAATTAGTATGAGAACTTTTTACCTCTTTCAATCACAATATTCAAAATTTAACTTTATCAACAATATATCATTTCTTATTGCATACAATATGTCATGATAATATAACCATAATAAGTATAATTCGACAATATCACATCATATACACAGTACAATGGAATTTACATGGAAACCCAAATGGGAAAAAATCATGGAATGATTTCTTATATTATCAAAAATACATTCATAGGAAGCACCAACTTCCAAATTCTCCAAAACCAACTGGAAGGAGGCACCAACCCCTTGATTTACATGCACCAACATGAAGGAAGCACCAACTCCCTAAGTTCCCTGACACCAACCGAAAAGAGACTACGACCCCCTCATTTATAGGAACCAACCTAAAGGAAGCTCCAACTCTTTGAGTTCTTTGATAGAAACCAGAATGAGGCTACAACCCCCTTTCCTTGCCCTGTCCTGCCACCCTGAAATATAAGTGTGGACTCACTGTCACTACCACTGATCAACCTATAACTCTCAATGTCAATCAATCTGTCACTATCACTATCACATTAACCAATTTGACACTTCCACTGTCAGATAAACCAACCTGTCACTGTCACTATCAAATAGATCAACATGTCACTGTTATTGTCACATCAACCAACCTACCACTGTCATTTTCATTTTCACCGCTATACCATCATCAACCAACTATAACCAGATCCAATCACATGGATGGAAAAACCATACCATGTACTAGGACCTATAACATACCATGTACACCAACCATGTACATAAACGATATGCATCAACCATCAACCAGAACTTGTACCATGCCATGTACATCAACCATCAACCATGTACCAGAACCTATACCATATCATGTACATCAACCATGTACTAGAACCCGTACCATAACAATTGCCTCAACCATATACCATATCACTCATGATATGTCTCAATCATGCCATATGCCATGTACTATAAGATATTATCAATGATGTGCCTCAACCATGTACCATAAACATAACCCTCAATAACACATGTAAAACATATCGATGATCCTAAAACAAACCTGATACACAAGGTTACCAATCTATAGTTCTTCCTCAACTTCAACAACAAGAGAATAACATCTTCATTGAAATTTACCTCAGTCTCATGAGACTAGTTTTGGATTAGTCACAAACCCTAAATTTCAATGAGCATAACTCTGCACCTATAATGAAAAAAAGTATGAAATTGTAACCATAGATACTATGTGATCTTTCTTCCATATCCTAAAAATTTTAGCGTCTGAAGCTTCTCAAAACAAAAGTTATAACAAAAATGGTCGACCTTTATGAATTCTATCATATTCTAGAGAGAGAAAGTGTACAACATGCCATGCAATCAATATTTGATATTTAATTTTGAAACTCACACACAAGATAATACGAACTATTATCTTTCTAATGAAATTGGTCTCACAGAATTTGTATCCTCTATGAAGCCTTTATGACTTTGTTTCCTGGTACACTTGTTTGAGACTAGTTTTGGGAATAGTAAAAGAACCTATATTCCACATAGTGTATCTCAAAAAATAAAACGAATCAAAATCTGAAATTGTTACCAAAGGTACCTTGACATATCTTCACAACCTCCTCTAATTTTCACTATCTGAATCATTATATGACAACAGTTATCATGAAAATGGCAAGATGACCGTTAAATAACATACCTTAGAACACATCATCACAAGATTTCATCCTCCCTTGGAATTTATCCCTTCTTCACTTCATCCTCCCTCTAAAATTTTCCTCAAATATCCTTGGTTACCTCATATAAGAATCACTTCCTCACATATAATATATTCAATAAAATGTGTGTGTGAATGTACTTATGAGTGACTTCTTGAAGTGTATATACACTTTTTATAAGTAACCTCTTTCCTTAAGTTTAGGTATTCTTGAAATTTCTTGTTACAACCAGTTTACCCTTTCATTAATGACTTTCAACCAATTAGCATCCTTTTAACTCATCTTTGGGGCTTCCATAGGGGCTTCTTAACCCACTTTTGGGGCTTCCAACTTAATGATCTCATAACTCCTCAACCATGAGGAGCTACGTGATGTTCCACCTACCATTGGAGATGACATGAAGAGGAATATCCATATATGAGTGTGTTACCTGAATTTACATTGTACTTAATGTCCTTATTCCTCAAACAACATCAGGATTCATGTCCACACCTATGGGTTTCTTGTAGATTTCTTCAAAGCATCTTCTTGTGAAGGCCATGCTTAGAGTTATGCCATAAGGGGACCACTTTGGATACTTCTCCAAATACACCCATCACATATGTTGACATAAATGACAATCATTGTTTATTGAAATCAATGACAACCAACTGTACAAAAATTATGATAGGAAGATGAAGGATTTATTCGAACTCAAGCTTGGTAGTATGACCATGGATGAGTATGAAAGGAGATTCTTAGAGTTGCTAAAATAAACTAACTTAATCAAGTATGAGCAGGTCAATATTAAAAGGTTCATGAGTGGGATACCATCATTTTTTAGTGATAATATACTATAACGTCCCTTATCTTATCCAAGGAACATTACTTGAGGAAAAAAAACATACATTCAAAAATTTCTTTTTCTAATTAATTCATATAGCTTACCAGCCATGAACTAAACACATATTCAACTATATTTTGATACCCATAATTTAAATGCATCTACAACATTCTAAATGAATGTAATGTAGCCAAAAAATCATCTACAAAGAGACATAAAAAACATTTTCATGCATAGGGTAAATAACAACCTTTAAACTCATAAGAAACTGAGAAATAGATAAACAATTATCTTTTAAAATGTTTGTGCAACTAGTTTCTTAGGAAGGACATTCCACCCAACCATAGAATTTTTGTTCCAAATCTCAATAGTAAGTCACCCCCAAGCTAGGGATAGGAATCCACAAGATAAGGGTTTCTCTTAGAATCTATTCACAAATCTAAATCCCACAACCCATTGGTATTCTCCTACAACCATCCCAAATTTCCTCCAACTCTCTTCCTCTTGACATTCCCAACCCAAGGAATGTACCCCTTCACTACTCTAAGTCCCTTGGGAATCCCATTCATTTATCATAGTCTCTCTGGCATAGGTAAAAAATAATATCTCTATTTTGAACTCAAGGGAAATCACTATCAAGAAAAAAAATACCAAAAAAACAACAACAAACAATTGGTATTCTAGTGAAACTCACCCAAGAGTTCACTCTTAAGGCATGGCAACATGGATATTCAATATTAATCTCCAAAATGATCCAAAATTTTCCCATCCTCCTTGGTCTAGTTCCAATGATCTTTTTCCTTTCTCTTCACTTATTGTTCATGCAAAAAACTAAATGTGCCAAAACTGTCTATTTTCCCCCATATAAATTTCCTCTATTTTCCCAAGACAATGGACTATTCACTCTGCTCAATGTTGATTGTTCTGCAAACTCATGCTTCCATTAACTATGGAAGTGAATTCTACACCCACCCCTTGACAAGTGTTTAATGATTGGCTCTCATACACTCAACCATAAATAGAATGTTTCCCCACATGATAATAAAATTCAGAAATATGGTTTTGGATTAATAACCATAATTAATTACTTGCTTGGGATCCTCTTAGACACTCCTATAAATTTTTCTCTCTTGTGGATTAATCATCCCCCATATGTGTCCATATTCCTAGTAGCTAGTATCACATTATCTTTATTAAAATCATAAATACAATTTGCATATCACATCATTTGTCCATAGCCATATTCATATCTACATTATGCACACATTAAAATGGGGATTATGATGGGGATGTTAAATTCCTCCTTGACTACAATTGTGCACCATCCTCGGTGCACAACACCATGTTGAATACATATACAAATCTACATCAAAATATTGAGAAAATAAAATTCTGCAATTTCACAACTCCAACAATAGTTCCAACCATAATCTCTTGTTCCTCTCGACTCGCTAACCCAAGGAATGCACGATCATTTATCATGGATAACCCAAGAAATGTACCATTATTTTATCAATATTAACCCAAGGAATGATCCATTATTTTGTTAAGGCCCCTAGCGCAGTTGTATAGGACTCCAAGATGTGGTTCTATAACTCCAGCTTCTCAAAACTGAGTTTTTCATTATGTTTTATTCAAATTTGTCAAAACTTTGCAGGTATTATTCATACATGTTTTCTTCATTCTCCCATGTAGCATCTCCAGGACCGTAGCAGGTCCATTGAACCTTTACCATCTCTATGGATTTGTTCCATAGAACTTAGACCTTCTGGTTCAAGATGCATAGTAGTTCCACCCAAAAATCGCTTTCATTTTCCACCTAGATCATAGTCTAATCAATTATGTGGTTAGGGTCAAACACATATTTATTTAATAATGATACATGAAAAAAATTATTTACTTTCATGGATGAAAAAAATGATAGCATGTATGCAATTGGCGCTATCTTCTCTAGTGTTTCAAAATGTACACAATATCTTGGTGCTAATTTTTGGAAACAACCCAATCTTATCGAGCTTATTTTTTCTTTCACTTTTAGGAAAACATGTTCTCCCACTTTAAAAGCTCAAAAAACTCAATTCTTGTCTGCATAAATTTTCTGCCTATCCTGGGAAGCCTTTAAGTTTTTCTGATCTTTACCATTTGTTCTTTCACTTCCTTTAATAAATCTAGCCCAATCATATCTATGTCTACCAGATTATCCCAACTTAGTGGTGTGTTACACTTCCTGCTATACAATGCTTCAAATGCACACATTTCTAATGAGACTTGATACCCATTATTGTAAGAAAATTCCACTAAGTGGATATAATCTTCCCATTTTGATGGCTAATCCATCAAATACATTATAAGCATGTATTCAATTATTCTATTAGTCATGTTTGTTTTCACATTTGACTCTTGGCGATAAGCTATGTTCAGATTTAAATTTGTCCCAAAGCCTTTGAAAAAAAATTCCAAAAATTTTAGGTAAACTTTGGATCTCCGTCTGAAACAATTTCTTTAGGCACTCCATGTAGCATGGAAACTTTCTTCATGTAAATATCTACAATGTTTGTTGCCTTGTGTGTAGTCTTCACAGGAATAATTTTTTTATCCTTTGTTAATTTATCCACCACCACCATGATGGAATCATGTTTCTTCATTGTCCTAGGCATCTTTCTAATAAAACCAATTGTAACAACTTCCCATATCCACTCAAGAATGGCAATTGTTGTAGCATCCCTGCTGGATGTCTATGTTTTGCTTTCACCTTTTTGCATTCTAGACACATGACTATGTAATCAACCACTTCTTTCTTCATTTCTGGCCAAAAGTATTGGCTTCTTACCATTGCAATTGTATTATGATATCTAGGGTGCCCAACATATGGAACATTGTGCATTTCCTTTAGCACTATATTTTTCATCTCTTTGGAACTACGCACATATCTATTTCCTTTATACATGAGGATTCCATCATCTTTAAACTAATAATAATTAAATTTGTGTTGTAAATTGCCTTGTTGTAATGTTTCTTTTATTTTTACATATTGTTGGTCTGAATTTGCAGCCTCTAGAATTCTATCTTTTAAATCTTTGCTGAAAATTATATTCCCATTTCCCAGTTGTCGCCTCCTCCAGATGAAATGTGCATTCCATGATCTCTTCTCTTGAGTGCATCATCCACCTAATTTTCCTTTCTTTAATATGATTTATTACAAAGTCATATTCACTCATAAATTATATCCATATAGTTTGCCTGGAATTTAATTTTGGTTGTCCAAAAAAATGATTCAAACAACAATGTTATATCCTTAGCTCAAATATTTAACCCATGAGGCAATGTATCCACATTTTTATTGCATGTACAATGGCTTCCAAATCCAAGTATTGTGTAGCATAATTCTTCTCATGCTATTTTAATTTTCAAGACTCATAGCATACCACATTATCTTTTTGATCAAGGACTCCACCAAGCCCTTCCTTGCATGCATCAATGCACACTGCAAAATCTTCATTTGGGTTTGCAATATTTTATATTGATGCACTAGTCATGTTGGTCCTAATGTTTTCACCTGACTGCTAAATGGAAGAGCTAGGCCAACTCAAGTTTAGAATGATTGGTTTTTTTTATTTTGTTGGTTAGTTAGAGGGTTCGTTTTACCAAGACAAGAGCATGGCGGGATTGGAAAAATGATATGGATGAGGGTCCTCCTTGGTTTGTGGCACACAAATGATAGACAAGTGAAATAATAGAGATAAAAAAAAGGGAAACAACAAACCACTCAATGAATAATCTGTTGCAAGAAGTTTAATACTGAAAATATCATTTTAAGACATTAAATGTGTATCAAAAACACAATTACTCCCACAGGTTGCAATAAAAACAATCATCACCACAACATTTTTTGTTTCATAGGTTTCATATTAGTAAAGACAAGTTATACAATAACTGAAGGAAATGAAATGTACTTTGTACAACTCAAAATTTGCATTCAACATAAGATGAAAACACACATAGGTTTGGACAAAAACACTGTCATTAAGGTATATTCACCAAGTAGAGAGATTTGATCCATGCATAGAATAGGTTCAAATAGATGATGTATTGATATTATTTCCCCAAAAATACAACCCTCAAAACATACAAAAACTGCATATTTATCAAAGTTGCAGAGGCTCTCGTCCAGTATGGAAGTCGGCTTAAATCTACAATATCAGTTGTAAAAACAACTTATTATATTAACTAAAACATTGCTCGAGTATATGAATGTATACTTCTATCTTGAATTAATAAAAAATGAGTGGTTCTTATAACACATAAAATACCACATATTAGCTTAATGTAAATAGTCTTAAACTTTTAAACAACTAAAAAATGTTACTAGCAATGAAACTAGACTGATGCACATGTTGGAGTGAACTGAGATTTGACAGAAAATTACTAGGAGTGAAATGAGTTCTTTATTGAGCACTGGCATCCATGCACATTTTTGGAGGCCACTGGGAGATAATTGGATGTGTTGGTGGCGTTCTTCCTCAACTTATCTCCTATGCAGAAGAAGCAAGTGTTCTGGTGATTTTTTGGAGTCTTTGATATTCCTTTTGTAGCGTGGGTGTGTAGTTTCTCCAATTCCTGATTATGGTGTTGCAAGGACTGGACCTGCAGCTTTAATTCTGTACCAATCGACTATCATTGACCTTCTTTCAGATGAGGAATATGATTCCTTTGACTGGCTCAACATTCTTGGTTTGGCATTGTTTAAAAGATTCAAAATATGTAATAAATGAGGATAAACCACTTCGTAAATTTGGCGTTCGGGAGATTGGGAGTGCAAAGTATACATATCTCCTGGAAAATTGCACTCCCAAAGTCATTAATCAACACTTTTTACTAATTTACCCAGGATTACCTTTATCCTTAAACATTTCAGGACTTCGAGACTCTGACTCTTTGGGGTTTGGGATCTTTTGAATGCATAGTTTGAGAATCTCCTGTAGTGAAACTATTGTGGAGTGACGTGGAAGTTAGGGGCTATGGAACTTCGGAGGTTCGGAGAACTATGTTTTCTCTTAATTGAAATCTTTCAGAGTTGCAATCTCCTAGATTTGATGTGGACATATGATGTCACAATCGTTGATGTGTCATAAAAAGAGAGTGACACATGTCACCTGAAATTGAACAGATGACATACCCAAAGGTGCCTGAAATGAGTGCCACATGTCATAACAGATCAATGCCACGCATCTCCATAGATGACCTCCATGTGTATCAATATATGAATTCCATGTGATTCAACAGATGAATTCCACTCTTATCAAAAAATGAATTCCACACATCTCAATAGATGAATGCCACACATCTCAGGATTTTTAGCATTCAAAGCTCCGGGGAACTATGTTTTCTCTGGATGAAAATTTCCCATAGTGATAATATCGCAAAGTCATTAACCATGCTTATTGATAATTAACCAGAGATTAAAATATCTTATCATTAAACATTTTGGGACTTCGAGACTATGGCTCTTCAGGGTTTGGGAGCTTTTGAATGTCGAGTATACATATCTCCCGGAGTAACAATGTTGTGGATTGACATGGTTGCATGATGTCATAGTCAATGATGTGTCAATAAAAGAAGAGGGACACATGTCACCCAAAAAAGAGTAGATGACGTAACTAAAGTATCAAAAATGAGTTTTGCATGGAATCTGGAATCAAACGATAGGTGGCATATGACATTAGATGAAAAATACTTCGATACTCCAACAATTTGGGGATCCATCACTTCAGAGATTTTTGAATGCGGAGTATGAATATCTCCTGGATAATTGACCTCGCGGAGTGACGTGGTAGTTCAGGGCTTTGGTACTTTAGGGGTTTGTTCTTTCTTTTAAACCCCACACAATTTTTAAACTTCGAATGCACAAGAGTCATTGATTTGAATTGATTGTTGGATCTCCACCATCGAAAATTAAACCTATATGTTTTCTTATAATCTAAGCCCGAAATCTATTCTTCTGAATTGTTGCGTTTTTTCTATGGATGTTTCTTGTGCATACAAAGGACTTGGTCGACCTATTGCATTCTCAATTAGTGATAAACATGATGACAAGTATTTTCAAACTCAAACCAGAACATGTAATCACCTTTCAAGAAAGAAAAATGTGGTGCAAAATAAGTAAAGACGGGTAGGGGCCATTGAAGTTGAGTGATTAAATCATGGAGAATAATCCTAGCAAACATAAAAAAAAAAATTAGACTTGATAGATGTATAGGGTAAAGGAGGGAAAGGGTAGGGGTGAAAACCTAAGTTACAACATTGGCTCCAACCGGGGATAACACTTCTCTGTAGGGTGTTAAGAGAAGTAGATCAAGTTCCTTACCTCTCAAAACCTCGATCCCACTTTCTATAACTTACCTCTATTTCTATCTCTCATCCATGTATATTTTATTCTACTGACATGTTTACTATCTTCATCCTATGATTCATTTTCATCTACATTGATAACCAAATCCTTTAAAACAGGGTTCAACCTCATCTTTAGATTTGACCTCAACCTATTAATGAGTTTGGTGCAAGGTTTTCTCACTGTGGATTGTACAACATTTTTTTCTCCCTTCTTCTCTGATGACTATTCCATATTCTTCAAACCTCCTAGTTTGTTGGAACCAATCTAGTCTTTCATTAGTGCAAGCATGGTCCTCGTAACTTTTGCATTGATGATTTGGCTTGATGTCAAGTTTTATTGTTACATGTAGCTCTCAGATTGGACCCTAGACGTGTAGCTCTCGGATTGTACCCTAGACATGATATTAGCACGTGATTGTGGAGGTTATCAAGGATGGTTTGGATCCACACCGCTTCGACTTCCACAATCAACCAAAAATTTCCACGTACTTCACAAGATATACCATGGTTTCAATTGTGGAACTGCTCTAGGAGATTAACACTCAGGCGCTTTTTATTTCTGCAATGATGTGTGAGCCATCGATCAGTTTTGCAATATGTGATCTGGGTGAACCTACTACTTTAACACCCCTGCTAAATTTTTATCCATCTACCAATTTTAAAATTCTTCTAACCATATTAAGAGATGGCGACAATTTTTCCTGTCCTTGAAAAGAAGATCAAACCAGCAACACTAACACACCCTAGTGCCTTTGTTGGGTTATGGAGTCTTTATTCACACACAAACTAACTAATCAAATGTAAACGAAAAAGGAAAGCAACTATGGTACAAGAGGGACCTTCCCTCAATATTTCAATAAAAATAGTGTTTTAGGAAGTGAGAGAAATTTATCTCACCTATGAAATATAATCCCCATTGCTGAAAGGGGCCACTGGTAGTGATAGGTTTCAGGGGTAGTGAGAGAATTTTTTGTTTTCCAACAAACTTTTGACATTCATTGCATGCCCTTACTACAATGAATACATCAGAGAAAAGGGTGGGCCAGTAGTACCTTGCCCTTAGGATATTGAGGGTTGTAGATTTTCGATGTTGGTGTCCTCCTATTAGGGACCTAACCCCTCACATAGGTAGAATATTATATTATGTTGTAATAAAGGTCAATATTAATAAGGCCTAGCAATAAGGAAGAATAAGTCGAATGTAAGAAGACCTAATAGAAGCTTCCACTTCTAGAAGGATCTTCCTCTATATGGTTCTTTTGATAAACATATTTATTATAAATAGGAGTCGAGGGTATGAAATTTTTTGTCTTGGATATTATTGTAATAGAGCTCTTCTCGACTGGCAGTTTCCCTCTCAAATAGGCAAGTGAACATTGATCTCAGTAATCAAAGTGCTCATTCTAGTGTTATTTTGGTATCATATTGGTATTATTGTGGTGTTGTTCTAGTTATATTATTGTTATTCTACCATTTCTAGCATTTTATTTATGTTCTTCATACTTTTTATATCCAGAATATCACAAATGGTATCAGAGCACTTTCCTCGGCAGAAAATTGTGGGTAATTTTTTTTTTCTAGGGTAGAGACGCATTTCAGCGTCTTCAAGCTACAAAGATCTGTCGTTACACGCATAAACCCGCGTTCGGGGATTCATACATGCAAGAAATACAAGTGGTACTTAAGCGCACATATGTTTTCCACCCTTGTAACCCCTGTTGGTACGCCTTCAAGTGGTAGCGCATCAGACAACACTTGTATATAGATCGACCTAGATTTCCTGAAACCTTCTATAGATAAACTGATTGGTTGCCTGATTGCTATCGTGTCACCAAGAACAACACTTGGGAAGATACTCTCTAGTACTTGGGTAGTTGGGTAGTATGGCTAAGGGAACAGTATAGCCTCCTTAGTTGGTGCCATGAGATATTGGGCCGAGTACAATTGTTGGACCCTGTACGTATATCAGAGAGCTATAACATAGGGAAAACCATTGTCTATAGAACCCTTGAATGCCTAACCTTTGGGGACAAAAATAAAAAATGAAACAGATAAGATCTATTTTCGCACAACTATGTTCGAGTTGCCAAATCACTACACATTTATTTCTGATTAGGAATTTGGGCATTTCATCACTGTAGTATTCTTTAGACCAGAGTATAACTCCACAGGTGTGAAAAAAAAAGAAGCCTAGATTTTGTTCCACCATTATTTGAGACCTATTCCATTGTATTTGTCTTTTCTCCCTTATCACATTCATACCTATCATTTTCCAACAAAAAATTTTGACCCCACCTGCCCCTTTTCAGTTCCCTAGTCATCATGGCCCATACCCGTAGCCAAGACTTGGAAGCTCGCTTCAATAAATTGAAATCTAATTTCATAGAGACCCAACAAGAAGTGAGACAACTCAGTGCCAATATTTCCACCATCAATAAAAACATGCATTTCTCCATCGCTTCCTCAATTGAGGAACTCAAAGAAGACCTCAATCAAGACATTACTACCCAGCTAGAATCTGTCAGTTCGATGATCTGCACCAAGCTGCATATCCCTATAGATCCTCCTTTATTTGAACCACCTTTGAATACTGAAGTTGAAACTTCCTCTCATTCCCATAATATTCATCCCCATCACTTTTAGCGTGAAATACACCTTCCACATGTGGATGTGACTAAATTTGATGGCTCAAATCCCACTCGTTGGGTAACTCAAATGGAACATTATTTCTCTTTGTATGACATTACAAATGACTTGGCCAAACTCCAGTATGGTTTTCTCCATATAGATCAAGAACGTTGGCAATGGAGAAAAACTTCCCATCAAGGGTATGTTGCTTGGACACACTTTGTGGCAAAGATTTATGAACAGTTTGACACTGACACCAACCATTTAGGCTATTTGAAAAAGTTGAAACAATTTCCTACGGTGGAAGACTTTATAGTTTCTTTTGAGTGACTAGATTTTCATACAGAGGGCATGTATGATGCTTGTTTCCAAGATTGTTTTATCAGTTGCCTCAAGGATGAGATTTTTTCCCATGTCCTCATGGCTCGAACTCAGAGTTGGGTGGAGGCTACTAAAAGAGATAAGGAAGCACAACAGGTTGTCTCTTCTCAAAACTAGAAACCCTCTTTTATTCCTCACACTAAACTAGTAAATCCTACTCCTCCTTCTATCCCACTAAAGATCCAAAAATTGACCAGGATCGGAATGGATGAATGCCAACTCAAAGGCCTTTGTTATAATTGTGATGAAAAATATTTTCTGGGACACAAGTGTAAGGAAAAAAAAAAAAATTGTCCATCTTGGAGGATATTTCGGAAGAGGATGTTGAAGATCCCTTTGTGTTGGTGTCACCTGAACCCACTGACATAACCCCTCCCTCAGACCCTCCCGAAGTCGAATCGTTCATATCCCTAAATGGTCTCACTGGCTTCTCTACTCCCCAAACCCTCAAGCTAATTGGATACATCAAGCATAGGAATGTCATCATTCTTGTTGAAAGTGGAAGCACCCATAATTTTATTCATCACTGCATTGCCCAAGAAACTAATTGCTATATCTGTCTAGTCAATAGTTTCCAAATAATGATTGGCAATGGCGAGTCCACGAAATGTGGAGGGTGTTGTGAAAATGTGCATCTCCAAATTGGTGACTACCACCTGAAATCTCATATGTTTTCTATCGACATGGGCGGTTGTGACATTGTGTTGGGTCCAGACTGGATAAGGACTTCGGGTCCCATTATCATGGATTTTAAGGAATTAACCATGCAATTTGACCAGGAGGGCCAACAATATAAGTTCCAATGCATCACCGTCGGTTCCTCTGATATCATTAGTTCCCATCGCATGGAAAATCTGCTCAGAAATGTCATTTTGGTGTTATTTCCCAACACCATGCCATACAAGCAATTGAGATACCCTCTGTTCTGTAGGACCTCCAATCCATCATCTCTAAACATGAAGTGGTTTTTTCCACTCCCCAAGGAATCCCTCCTTCCTGTGGTGTTTATGATCATTTCATTCCCCTTGTCCCCAGAATCCTCCCTCCCAATATCCATCCCTATCATCACCCCCTTTCCCAAAAAAATGAAATTGAGAAAATGGTTTAAGAACTGCTTAACGCAGGTGTTATCTACCCTATTATGAGTCCCTACTCTTATCTTGTGGTCATGGTCCTAAAGAAAGAATCTTCTTGGTGCATGTGTCTTGACTTCTACGCCCTCAACAAACTCACCATTAAATAAAAATTTCCCATTGATGTCATTGATGACCTCTTGGATGAATTGAGTGTTGCTCAATTCTTTACTAGACTCGATCTTCGTTCTAGCTACCCCCAGATCCGTATGAAAGAGAAAGACATTCCTAAGACTACCTTTAGAACTCATGAGGGCCAATATGAATTTTTGGTCATGCCCTTTGGCTTGTGTAATGATCCCTCCACTTTCCAAAGCCTCATGAGTCATGTCTTTTGTCCTCTTCTCCATCATTTTGTCTTAGTTCTCTTTGATGATATCCTCATCTATAGAAAAACTTGGACATACCATCTTTCTCATGTGTATCTAGTTCTCCATCAACTTTCTCAGAACCAACCTTTCCTGAAATAATCTAAATGTGCTTTTGGTGCCTCAGAATTTGAGTACTTCGGTCATCTTGTTGGCAAGGATGACGTTAGGGTGGATCCTAAAAACATTGAAGCTATCAAATATTACCCTCACCCAAAGACTCTCAAAATCTTGTGTGTATTTGTTGGCTTAACAAGTTATTATCACAAGTTTGTTAAGAATTATGGAAACATTGTGACACCTCTCACTGCACTCCTTAAAAAAAATTCTTTCACTTGGACTCCAACAACTGCTCATTCTTTTCAAACCTTAAAGATGGCCATGTACACCACTCTAGTACTATCCCTTCCTGATTTCACCAAGACCTTTGTTCTAGAATGTGACGCTTCAAGAAAAGAAATTAGCATTGTCCTTATAGAAGAGGGTCGACCTTTGGCCTTTACGAGCAAACAATTGTCTAAACGAAATTTGGGAAAATCAATCTATGAAAAGGAAATGTTGGTTATTCTGCATGTCGTTGATCTTTGGTGCCCATATCTATTGGGGCAATCCTTCCAAATTAAGACAGATCATCAAAGCCTCAAGTATTTTATAGAACAATGAATTTCCTCCCCAGAGCAACAAAAATGGGTGACTAAGCTCTTTGGATATGATTATGAGATCATTTACAAGAAAGGAAAAGACAATGTGGTTGTGGATGCACTTTCCCAAAAATATGAAGATGAAGGGTCCCTTTTTTCTCTCTCCTTCATTGTACCAAATTGGCTCCAAGTTGTTCACCAGGAATAACTACATGATCCCAAAAGTTCACATTTGATACAACAATTGTAGTCCAATTCTCTAGTTTCCTTAGGGTACTCTTGGTTCCATGATGATCTTCGATACAAAGGCCATTTTTATTTAAGTAAACATTCAAAACTTAAATCCATGATACTTTCTAAGCTTCATGCTACACCCATAGTTGGGCACTCCGGGTTTACCAAAACCTATGACAGGGTCAAACATTCCTTTTCCTGGGATGGTATGAAACAAGACATTTGTAATTTTGTGGTTGAATGCGACGTGTGTCAACACAACAAGGGAGAAATAGTCAAATTTCCAGGCACACTACAACCGCTTCTGATTCCACCTGCTATTTGGTGGGATATCTCTATGGATTTTACTATAGGCTTACCTAAATCAGACAATAAATCATCCATCATGGTGGTAGTTGATCTCCTTTCCAAGTATGATCATTTCTATGCTCTTCAACACCCATTTACAACATCCACTATGGCTCAACATTTCATGGATCAAGTCTTCAAGCTTCATGTCATGCTGCATTCTATTGTTTCTGATCATGACCCAACTTTCACCAACAATTTTTGGCAATAATTGTTCAAGCTACAAGGCACCCAATTGCATCTCAACACAGATTATCATCCACAGATTGATGGTCAAATTGAAGTTATCAACAAGTGTTTGGAAACATATTTGAGGTGTTTTGCATCAGAAAACAAAATCAATGGGATCAATGGTTACCACTCGTTGAATGGTAATACAACAATTCATACCATAAAACTACCCTCATGACTCCCTTTGAAGTGGTATATGGACAAAATCCACCTTCATTTCTCTCATATTTACTAGGTGTCTCGAAGGTCTAGGTGGCTAACCAAATGATTACAATTCAAGAGGATATTCTTCATACCTTCAAAGAAAATTTGGTCATGGCCCAAAATTGCATGAAGAAACAAGTAGATCAAGGTCACTCTGAACGTTAATTTGAAGAAAGGGGGTCAGGTGTTTCTTCGACTGCAACCTTACAAGAAAAATTCCCTCAAGGTTGACCATTGTCAGAAACTGGCACCCAAATTTAATGGTCCTTATACCATTCTCAAGCACATGGGATAGATGGCCTATCAATTAGCTTTGCCCAGTCATTCTAAGATACATCTTATTTTTCATGTTTCCTACCTAAAGAAGGTGATTGGAACTAAGTGCCAAATTCAAACCAACCTTCCCAAGTTGGACGAAGAAGGCTCCATTTGGCTACAACCATAAGCAGTTTTGGACCAGCATGAGCATCGCCTGCGTCAACGAACCATCAAGGAAGTGTTAGTACAGTGGAAAGATACAACCTCAGTAGATGCCACTTGGGAACCAGCTTCCATTCTACAGTAATTTCCACATCTCAAGCCTAGAGGACAAGGATGTTTTTAAGGGGGAGGGCATGTTAGGGACCTAACCCCTCACATAGGTATAATATTATATTCCTATGTAATAAAGGTAAATATTAATAAGGCATAGCAATAAGGAAGAATAATTTGAATGTAAGAAGACCTAATAGAAGCTTCCTCTTCTAGAAGGATCTTCCTCTCGATGTTTCTTTTGATAAACATATTTAGTATAAATAGGAGTCGAGGGTATGAGAACTTTTGTCTTGGATATTATTGTAATATAGATCTCCTCGAATGGAGGTTTCCCCCTCGAAGAGTCAAGTGAACATTTCTCTCAGTAATCAAAGTGCTCATTCTGGCGTTATTTTGGTATCATATTGGTCTTATTTTGGTGTTATTCTGGTTATACCGTTGTTCTTATGCCATTTCTAGCATTTTATTTATGTTCTACATAGTTTTTATATCTAGAATATTACACCTCCACTCTCTTAGGGTATATTTTTATACCTCCTACTGATATGATGTGACCTAGGAGTTTAACTTTTGTCATAGAAAGGTGGAACTTCCTGGGATTCAAAGAAATCCCATACCTTCTTCATTTTCGGAAGATCTGTTCAAGGTGATGTAAATGCTTATCATATGACTTGGAGAAAATGGTGATTTCATCCAAATATGTAACCATAAATTTGTCTTTCTCCCCCATGAAGGCTACATCCATAGCCCTCTGAAAGGTGGCCCCTGCGTTCATCAACCCAAAGGGAATTTTTTTGTACATAAATGTCCCCCATGGCATGGTGAGTACTCTTTTTTCTTTGTCTTCTTCACATACCACTATCTGGCTATAGCCAGAGTAGCCATCCAACAAGGAAATTTTGTGGGAACCTACTACCCTTTGCAAAATATGGTCCATCTTGGGCAAGGGGTAGTTGTCTTTTAGGGAACACTTATTGATATTTCATAAATCCACACATAAGCATATTTCCCCACTCTTTTTTCTCACAAGTACTAAGTTGGCCACCTAATAAGAGTACCTCAAGGGCACAATAATTATGGCATCAAGGATTATTTTCAACTCTTTTTCGATTATGGACATCAACATGGGATTAAATTTCCTAATCGTCTGTCTAAATGGCTTAGAACCAATATTATGAGGGATGTTGTTCTAGATGGTTTCAGTGTCAAATGTCTTCAAATATTCATACGACCATGTAAAAACATTAGCGAAATTTTTCATGAGGTTGAAATACCTATCTTTTTGTTCTCGAGGTAGTGCCTTGGAAAATTTTACTATTTTTAGATTTTCAACAGTCCCAATGTTGCAGTCCGTCACTTATTCTTCTTGAATTTTTATGGAAGATCCTTTGGAGACATCATGACTATCAAATAACCTTTCCAGTGGAGTTAGACCCCTTGGGATGTGGTTTGATTTGAGTTCCACAATGTTGTGGATAACCACCTTGTTGAACAACTCCAATGTTTGTTGATAAGACAATTCATCATCTTTTCCCTCTTGATCTATTGAGATATTATGGGTGTTATATATGCACTAAAAAGACACTAAAAACCCTCAATTAAATTGTCAATCCAGGGTAAGTAAAATTAGAGTTGTAGCAAAATATATGCCAAGGTAAAAGGGCTAGTAGTAGTGTAGTCTAACTAATGAAGTGGCTATCTAAAGGCTAATCTATTCAAGAAAAGCTATCTAATGAGAAAACCCTACTAAGAAACTTTAAACTATATAACCTAAGTACTTTTGAACCAAGGATCGATGGATAGTTCTAGGAAACAAGTGAAAGCCCTACTTGAAGAAAACTAGTTCAATTATAACAATAAGCAAAAGCAACTATTTAAGCATAACAATAAACAAATAGCAACAACAAACTACTTTAGCTAGCCTACCTAAATTCAATAAACAACTACCCTATGAAAGTAAGTAAATAAACAAGCAACTATACTATCAAAGCAAGAATATACAAGTAAGCAATTAACCTATTAAAGCAAGTAAACAACTAACTACCCTAGAATAACTTCTACAACAAGTTAACTAAGTAAAAAATACTCAATAAGCAACTAACTAAGCTAAAAGACAAGTGCAATCTATTCTTAATACAACTATTTCTAATTTACAAAAGGAAATCTACTTAATTGAAAGAAAGAAGAACTTACAACTAACCTTTAATCTATGATAAGCAAAACTTCTCTTTAATCTACTAAAGCAAAGGACTATCTATCCTACAACAAAAATAAAACTATCTTCTGATCTATGAAATCAAGAAACTATCTTTTAACCTATGAAAACTCAAATATAGTGTTGATGGTTGTGTGAATGTCTCCAGTGTGTTATAATATCACAATGGCACTTGACAACGAAAGATAATTCAAGAGGTATAAACTCAATATTGATTTCAATGGCAAAGTGGAAAGTGTGAATTAAACAATATAGTGAAAATTTATCCATCACAGAAACAATGTTAATTACCATGCATATTCGTGTGATTATTACTCATGCATTAACCATCAACAACATAACGAGATTATAATTGCATTCTATGCTATGTAAGAAAAACTCATAACTAAATTTAATCATTAACTAAAAACTGGAATTACAACCTAAATCTAGGAAAGAAATTGCATAGAATAAAACTGAGCTAGACCTATTTCAACAACTCAAATTGCAAAAAGGAAAATGCTTGTAAAAAAAAATTAAACATGATTCTTATCATATAAAAAGTAAGCTAATGAATAAATTAATCAACAACTAGCTAAGAAAAATCTAAATTATAATTGAATAGGCAATCTACAAATAAAAATTGAAGCTAACCCTATCCATCCACTGAAGCCTTGTGAAAGAAAACATAAATTAAAATTTTGTTCTACTATGTTTGAAACTTTGTTTTAAACTTGATTTTAAAAGAATAAATAAAATACAATCCAATATTTAATTGCACACGAGGTTAGTGTATAAGTTTGCAAAATTGTTCCTATTAACTACAAAGTTACTACATATTAAAAGAACCCTTCATAATAACCTACAAAAGAGAACTCACACAATTAAACTATAACAAATTATATGAAAAAGAAACAAAATAGCAATTTCATATACAGGAAATAAAATAAAAGACATCTAAGATATGAAATTCATAAATAACATATAGAAAAGTTACTAGACTGCTGGTGGGACCCCCAACAAGTTGTGGTCACTTCTCAAAGGCACATCACGAACTGAGTAAATCGATTTCACCATTAAAACTCAAAAACACGATTTTATATAATTATGGCAATGGAAAATGGCAAAAACGGAGGAAAAATGTATTTGTCTCTAACACACTACTTCTTCTACTGCTTCACTATTGTATAACCACCAAAATGGTATTTATAGGCTTTAAATACTAAGAGGTTGACCATTGGAGGGTCGAACCTCTTCTAAAAATAGTAAATTACATTAATGGTGCCCTAACTGCCGAAATGGAGTGAGCCAATAATCACCCTTCTTAACAACCCAAACCGAGTTGTCAAGAGCTCAATAGCTGGAGGGTGCAAGAACCAGCAAAACCCATGTTCTTGATTCGCCCATCATTGGCCGCCAACACCATAACTGCCAAATCAACCATCGTTTCTGTGTAGGACGGAGTGTTGAACAGAGTGTCGGACTGGGTACCGGATTGAGTACTAGATGGAGTGCCAGACTGAATGTCGGAAGCAAAAGCATGATGCGATTTTTCCGTGTAACACCAAAAAATGTGAATTAGATCTCTAAAAACATAAAATCATACTAAATCATACTCAAGATCATTATAAAACACTAATTATGCATACCTGGTGTGGATCACAATGTTTTGGCACAAAAACCCTTCAAAAACTTCTCCAAAACATAAAAACACATATATACATTCGGCAAAAGTATCTAATAAACGTCATAAAATTGATCATATCTCGGGCCCAACATTACCCCCACACCTACGATTTTGCAGGTCCCACTACAAACAAAAAAAAATTACCCCTTGTGACTAAGCTTACTGAGGAGGATCATCTTTGGAAGCTTCTCCTTCTTGCTGTGAAGAATTTTCCTTATGCCTCTTGTGGTTCTTCAGTTGTGCTCTGAGGTTGTGGTAGGATTTAGTTATCTCATCAACCAACTGTTGAAGGGAGTTTAACTTTGCTTGGAGGACTGCATTATCATGATGAAGGTGTGTGTCTATTGTCTTCCTTTCTTCCAAATGTTGGAGGAGTTGAGAATTCTCTTTTTGTAGCTTCTCAATTGCTGTGGCAGAATCAATGATCTCGGAGGAAATCTTAGATCCTTTGAGAGATGTGGAAAATCTATCATTCTTAGTATCTAGAGTGGGCATGGTTGAAGTAGGAGTAATAGGATGTTGATAAGGAGAGGTAGGTTCTAATTTTGTCTTTCTTTGTGGCTCTAATCCATCCGTAGAAACTTCCCTAAGTCTCTTGTGAGGGCTCTCAAGATTGGAGGACACTTGGATAGGATCTCAAGAAGGCAGGGGTTTTTCATAAGGTTTTGTTCTTGTGCTTTTAGTACTCTTTAAAAAGGGTCCTTTACCAAATCAATTGGCTCCCCTCCTATTTGTGGGAACGATGGGAAAGTCTTTCTGAATCACTTCTTGGAGCTTTTTAGGTGTGGTATCAACAAAGATTGAAGGCATCAGGGGGTTAACAATAGGCTTCTTTTGATCTTTACTCTTGGTATTTTTACCCAATGAGGAAGAAGGGATGTCAACAAGATTTTTGTATTTTTCTAGTAAAGAGATGGTTTGTGCAAGGGGGTTTGGAGTTCTTGGATGGAGAGATAGTCCTTGGGCCAAGTGGCATTTTCCTGGTATTAATTGTCAAGTGAGGGTTTGCAAATTGATAGATAAATGCATCCCATGTTTTCCCCTGTTTCTCTAATTCGGATAGAACAAGGAGTTTGATTAAGCCATGGTGAAAGAGGCTGTTGTGGGGGTTAGTTACGTTATTCCTCACTTGAGAGGACATCTTCTCCAAGCTCTTTAGAAAGTAGAAGGGAAAATTCAAAGGTTTGTTGAACTGAAAATGAGCTAGCAATTTGAAATGACAAGCTCTGAAAGTGGATTATCTACCTTCGCATGTGATGAACCTCATGATGATGATGAGAAGGTTGATCAATTCCTCCTTTATCCATTCCTTCGAATATCCTTTTGCTCCTGAAATGTTCTGGAATTTGAGCTTAAAAACCCTGTTATAACTTGAGTGCAGCAACTGGTGGTTTTTGAACCATTTATCTCCCATTCTTGGAAGCTTCATGGATGCAGCAATGGAATCTTCTGAGACCCCATGCATGTTGTCTTCCCATCAAATTTGAGGGAAAATTGCATGGATATTTCATCATCATGGCCCTACAAGTTAGACAAAAATGCCCCCAACCTTCACACAAAAACACCTCTCTGCATTGTGCAAATTTAGAAATGGAAAAATGATCTACATCGGAAGAGGGTTCATACCTCTTGGGCATTGTTATGAGGTGAATATATGGAGAGAGGAGAAATTCACCAAGAGAGGGTGCTATCGGGAAAATGGATGGCACGGATTGAGCATGGGCTAGAAGCAATTTGAATAGGGGAAGAAATGACAGAGGCTGAGCGCGATTTCTTAATAGAAGGCAAGGAAAATGGCAAGGTGAATTGGGATAATAGGTTACCCAGTTCGTATTTGAATGCACCTATGGTGGAGTTGGTTGCACACAAGTGTGCACGATCTGCCATGTGTGGGAATTTTAGAATTCGAAGGGACATTTTTGGGGTCAAGTTTAATGATGCACAGTTAAATAAATGTCCAAGTCTTTTGACTTGGACATTTGATCATTAACATTTCTAAAGTTTGAATCCTCACTCTTAATTGCTTGCAACCAATTTAATTAAATTTCATTGATTCCTGGTTACCTAGAATTGTGGACAATTATTGGTGTGTAATTATTATGGCACTTCCTTCGACACCTCATACGACATTTCATATGGCACCTCATATGACAATTTATACGATACTTCTATGTTAAACACATTTTTACCTCCTGTAATGGATATCCTGCAATATTGAAATGTTTTTAACAATCACAGTGGTTAATGAGCAGAGGCAGAATGCTCCCTTGTTGTTTATTTTTCCATCATGCTCACTCAATCCTCTTGCATAGGACATGTAATGTAAAACCTACAATGAATAGGTTATAGAAAGCATAATACATGTAATGTCAATCCTACAATGTACATCTTGCAATGAAAAATAAACCGATAAAGTGGTTTGTTAAGTATATGTTTAGGAATTTATAGCACACAGGAGTTTAGCACTTCAAAAATAAAATGATTATTAATGTAATAACTTGTATCATGGAAATAATAAAAAAAATCTTGCAAAGATTTATTTCTCCAGGCAATGATGATTTGTTAGCTCATGAGCCCCTCCCCCATGCCTAAGTATTGTGACACCTCACAATCAAAAGTATAGGAAACCAGTCAGTTCCCCCAATAACCGAAGATTTATAGTATGTCAAGTGTAAAGATAAATTTCACAGATTGGTCTGACGAGATCATTAGAAGATGGCCCCACCTATAGGATAAAAGATCCCATATATAGATAAGAAGAGGTAGGCAAGAGAGTTTCAAGATATTATTAGATTTATTTCCCAAGGAATGTTTATGGAGTTCATTAACCTTAGCTTAACCATACATACTTCATGTCATCTTTGTCTGCAAGTAATGTTGTACATCAGGACAAGTTTAAATTTATTATTTATTTTTTGTTAGATTACCATCCTCGCTAGGTAGAATGCCCCGCTTCCAACAAGCCTATTCAGTACTCTGACGGGTTTACCTAGTCATATCATAGGCTGGTACCCACTACTAGTAGACATGTTCAATATCCTGGCAGGTTAGCCTCTTACACCCTCAGACATTGACCCTCCATCTTTTAAGATTTTAGTATAAAATTGCTTTATGCAAGAAGATCAACCCTAAAAAAAACTTTGTCTTTTTTTTTTTTTTTAATTGGGATGGTATTTATGTTAGAGGACGAATTTTCGTTATATTACTTAGTGATTTCCCTTATGTAAGGGGTACTTAAGAGGATGTGGATTATCTAAATTTATGATATAATCAAGCTATTTAGTGTGTAGTGGATGGTACCATTGAGAAAGAATAGAAAGGTATCTCTAGGCTCAACTCACTTTCTTCTTTTGTAGTTATTGTGATGTTTCCATGATTAACTGCTAATTAGACCTCCTTGTTACTCTTTGATAAAGACACTTTACTCACTTACTCAGGTTTCTTGGAACAACTATACGAGAGACCTCTAGGATTGATAGTTATGGTATCACTTCCTTATAAAGTGGTGAAGAGTTTCAAGCGCAACTGCTTTGGACTGCCTTAAGAAAATAATTTTTTTTGAAAAAATATGGCTAATTACAATAAGTCAATATTCATTTGATGCTTATAAGACAACAAAATTCAAGTGTAACAATGTTTTGAAATATTTCCTTCAAGTTGTCTACTCCTGGTGAAATAAATACTTACAGAAACCTCTAGAATTTCCTTATTAACAAAATTCAAAAACATATTTACATATATATAATAGAAAATTCAAAAAACTTTTCAAGAACAAGGGGGGACTTCCCCATATACTA
This sequence comes from Picea engelmannii, assembly GCA_009831015.1. NCBI lineage: Eukaryota > Viridiplantae > Streptophyta > Pinopsida > Pinales > Pinaceae > Picea > Picea engelmannii. The sequence goes on from ML787156.1 coordinate 571,881, forward strand.
AGGACAATGCCTTGTCCGTTGACATAACCTGTAGAAAATCCTCTTTGGAAATGGCCTTATGATAAAATTTGATTCGGTGTCCATTTACTACAAAGGAGACCTGTCCATTGTCAATTTTTTTAATTTTTACAGCTCCATTGTCATATACAGTGTCTACCTTGTAAGGGCCCAACCACCAGGTGGTGAGTTTTCCTTTGAAGGTTTTGAATCGAGAATCAAACAATAGAGCCCAATCGCCAGGTTGGAAGTGTTTCTTCCTAATAAAATTTTCATCCCACTTTCTCCTCTAGTTTTGGACTAATATTGTTCATTGGATGGCATCTTGCCTGATCTCTTCCAACTCATTCAGTTATAGGGATCATTGCTTATGAGCCTCATCTAAGTTTAATCCCAATTCTGTGGAAATACGAAAGGTTCTTACTTGGAATTCTATTGGTAGAAGTACTTGTTTCCCATACACTAAATCATAAGGGGTATGCCCAGTGGTGTTCCTCTAGGTCATCCAGTATGCCCACAAAGCCTTTGGAAGCCTATTAGCCCAATCCCATTGATGCAATTGAACAATCTTGGTCAAGATAGCTTCTAGGACTTTGTTTGTAGATTCTACTTGACCATTGGCTTGCGGGTGGTATGGATAATATTTATAGTGTTTAATCCCATATTTATCTGTTAGCTCTCTCATCAGCTTGGAAGTGAATTGAGTGCCTTGGTCCATAATAATTTCACGAGGGACACTGAAGCAGTTAAATATGTCATCATATATGAATTTGACAACATAATTTTTTGTATCCCTGAATAGGGATTTTTCCTCTACCCACTTGGCGACATAGTCCGTACAAACCAAAATATAGTTCTTTTTATGGGACATAGGTGAAATTGGTCCTACAAAGTCAACGACCCATTTTTAGAAGGGTTCTATCATAACTTGGGAACACAAAGGAATTTCGTCAGCTGACACAGGTCTTCCTATCCTTTGGCAATTATCACAAATTCTGACATACTTTGCAGCATCTTTGAAAATGCTAGGCCAATAGTAACCCAAATGTAACACCTTATATGTTGTATGTTTGTGAGAAAAATGGCCACCACATGGTCCATCATGAAAAATTTGTAGTATCTCTGGTACTTCATCCTCTTGAACACATCTACAAATAATCAAATCCGAACCTGTGTGAAAAAGGTCATGACCAACCCAAGAGTAATTAGCACTATGTGTAATAATTTTTTTCTTTTCATGAGGTGACAAATGAGACAGTAACTTCCTAGTAGCCAAATATTTTTTTGTATTTGCAAACCATGGGGTATTGACATAAAGGGAAAATAGGTGCTTGTCTGGGAAACTATCATCTACAGGAATATAATCATCCTCATTTTTTATTTGAGAAAGAAAAATAGCTACCACATTATCCTTTCCAGGTCGGTCAAGCACAATGATACTAAATTCTTGTAATAATAGGAGCCACCTAGTCACTCGGTTATTAGCTATGGGTTTGTTCATGAGAAATCTAATAGTGGGATGATATGTATGTACAAATACTTCATAACCTATAATGTAATGACGAAACTTGTTGATAGCATGAACAACTGCCAAGAATTCCTTTTCGGTAACTGTGTAGTTTAACTCAGCAGGGGACAAGTTCTTTCTCAAAAAATAAATGGCATAGGATTGTTGGTCCTCTTTCTGCCCTAATACCCCTCACATTGTGGTGTCAGAGGCATAAGTGGATATATGAAATGGGAGATTCCAATTGGTCCCTCTAAGAACTGGTGCCACAAACAACTTAGTTTTCAGGGTTTCAAAGGCAGTTTGACACTGCTCAGTCCAGACAAAATCAACATCTTTTATTAACAATCCAAACATAGGTACAACAATCTTTGTAAAATTTTAAATAAACCATTGGTAATATCCGGTATGTCCAAGAAATATTCTCACCTCTTTTTGAGTCTTGGGGGGTGGAAGTATGATGATGACCTCAATATTTGCAGGACCAACTTTTATCCCTTTAGATGAAACATGATGTCCTACAACCACTCCTTTAGTTAACAAAATTTTACATGTTTCATGACTGAGAGATAGGTTCATTTCTTGGCATCCAATGAGGACATTTTCTAAGTTGTCTAAGGCTTCCTGGTAAGTGTTTCCATAAGTTGTGAAGTCATCCATGTATACCTCCACAAAATCATGAATAAGATCGGCAAATATCCCTAATACTACTCGTTTAAATGTGGAAAGAGCATTACACAATCCAAATGGTAAGACCCTATAGGCATAGGTGCCCCAAGGAAAAGTAAAGGTAGTCTTTTCCTGGTCCTCAGGTGCTATAAGAATATGATTTTACCCATTGTACCCATCTAAAAAGGAAAAATACTTCTTTCCAGACAAGGTATCTAGAACTTGGTCAATGAAAGGGGGAGGAAAGTAATATTTCAGAGTGGCTTTGTTGAGTTCCTGGAAATCAACACAAATTCTCCATTTCCCAGTCACTTTATTTGGAACCACTACAAGTAGGGATACCCACTTACTATCGGATATGGGATAAATAAATTTGACATTTAACAACTTTTGGATCTCCTCTTTGGCTATATCTTTGAGTGTTGGGTTCATCCTTCTCTGAGGTTTCCTAACAGGTGTTACTTCCCCCTGGGTATATATGTTATGGATGCATGTATCAGGGTGTATACCCTTCATGTCAATGTATTCCCAGGCAAATCATCTTGATTATTCTTTAAGGATATTTACTAATTGTTTCTGTTGGTCTGCATCTAGCCGGGAGTTTATATGTAGAAATTTCCCTGGACTAATCTCATAGGGCATAGTATAAGACATGGTAGACTCATATATCTCGAATATAAAAGATGTTGAAGATAAAATGGATGGGTCCAATTGTTCCTAAAATTCTTCCCCAAACATGTACTCAAATTGGGGAAAATACTGTGGAAAATCCACACATGTGATAGCAGAAATAAACTGGCTTAGCACATTTTCTATTGTGTTCTCCTGAAGTGCCCATGCATGGTCACTTGGCAATATGGGTTCTTCCCAGTCCTCATTCTCGTATGGACATTCAAGCCACCACATATTCTCTATAATAGGTTGAGATGGAGGGTAAATGGTGAGCTTTTGGATAGAGAGACCATTTGAGATGGTCATTTCCCCCTCTCTACATCCAATAAATGCATTGGTTATGGCTATCCAAGGCCTTCCCAAAATGACAGGATGGACTTTGGTAGGATCCTTTGAGTGAATGAAAATAAAATCTATTGGGTATTCCCATGAGGCTAAAGTAACCATGATATCATCTAAAATTCCTTCAGGTATAACTCTAGTCTTATCTGCTAATTCCAAAATGGTTTAGGTAGGCCGAAGAAGAGGTTGTAACTGTAATTTTTCCAAGGTAGTAGTGGTCATAACATTGATGGCTGCCCCTAGGTCTATGAGAGTGTTTCCAATGGAGACCTTATTAATAGTTATGGTCACTACGGGGTTTCCTGGGTTCCCATATTTTTCTAGTTTTGGCTGCTCTGATATGTATTCGGAAAGTCCTCCTACGAAATGTACTGTAGGAGGGTCCTTTTGCTTCCTACCTAGCTTCTTAATACACAATTATTTGACTACCTTAATTTAGATTGGAATGTCTTTAATGGCTTGAAGCAGGGGAATCTTGACACAAATATTCTTCAATTCAATCAAATGTCAAATTTCGGTTGGGTCATAGGTTTCTTGATTGCCAATCGGTCTGGATAAGGAGGGACCTTCGTAATTTGTGAAGGTTCATTTTAGAGAAGCTTAGGTTGTTGGTTCTTTGGGATAATAACATCTTCCCACCTAGTGTATTCCATGGGTTGTTTGGTGGTTTCTTCTTCTTATTCTTCCTGGATGACTACTAAAGGTCTATGCCTATCCAAAACTTTTCCTGATCTTAGTTGGATTTCCTGTAATGGAACAGGAGTAATAACATATGTCGAGAAGGCCTTCATATCAACATTATGAAGAGGTTGAGGGGGCTTGTTATTAGGATTGGGCACTGGCTGTGTTAATAATAATGTTGGTCTCAGGGAGCTTGTATTCTGATATTGTAGTGGCCGTTGTTTTGGAATAGGAGGTCAAGGTGGTGGAACAAAACTTGGTAGAAGTTGTGGAGTGTTCGGTGGGAACTGAGGATAATGATGGTTGGACATAGGGATAGGTGGATCTTGAGGGTTTCCTTGATTATGTCCTCCTCTCCATCATTGAAACCAAGGATGTTTGTACTGAGCGAACCAGTTTTTTCAACCTGGTGAGTTCCACTATTGGTGTTGTTGATAATAGGGTGGAACTTGAGATTGTATATCTGGGTATGTGGGATGGTTCCTAGGCTGCCATGGCCTCCTAGGTGCATAAGAAGAATCCCCGGGATATCCACTCCTATAGATTTCTAATAAACCGAGAAATGATGGAAATTTATCAGTTGAATGGTCTTCTATACAAAATCCACAAATTGAAATGTTATCTAATGGGCATTCCCTTGAGGAATGCTTCCTCCTTCAACTTGGGAAATATATGCTCATTGTTGCATTTTCCTCCTCCTGTTTCTTTTTAATCTTAAGGGTGTCCAAATGGGAACCTATTTTTCTTAAGATATCTGTCTTGAATTTTTCTAAAAGGTTTCCTATCTCTTCTCGTGTGATACCACCTAAACTAATTGGTTTTAATTTTCTATTATAAGGGTCTCAAACATTCTTCTTTGTTTTGGCTCTACTCCTTGAGTAATTCTTACACATTTCACATATTTTGGAAAATGGTTTATGGGAGATGTCACCTGCTTCCATCAAGTTAAGAATCTCTAGATATTATTCTAAAATTCCCTTAAGGAAAAGAACCATAATTGCATCCTCTCGGAGGTCATGGTATTTTGACTTTTGGGAGATATAACCAAATCTTTCCATATAATCTTCAAGGGTCTCATATTCTAACTGTTGGATTTTAAAGATGTCATTACGAGACTCTTTGGTCTTGCACTAGTATTGGTACTTCTTAATAAATATGTCTTTCATGGCTTCCCAAGACCTAATATTGGATTCTCCCAACCCCATGAACCATCTTAGTGCAGAGTCTTTGAGGGTGGCAGGAAAGAGTTTTAATTTTTGGGCATATTGTATGTAGTTGTAGCTCCTACACAAGATGTTGAATTAATATAGGAAGGTGTCTGGATCTTCACTGTTTTTACCATAAAAGGTAGGCAGTGCCGAGAGAGGAATATTCTTCATGTTGACATTTGGAGTGGTGTCCAAAATTGGAAACCTGAAGGTAGTTTCGGTTTGGTTTCCAGTTTCTTCTTCCTCCCTGTGTCTTACATTGTTATGATCCTCTTGATCATCCATATTGGTTTGGTTTCCAAAAAGAGAGTACCTTGGTGGTTTTATCTTCTAAGAGAACAAGGTTTCCCTCTGATGGAAGGGTCTTCCTACGGATTGGATGTCTAGGACTCTACTCGAGCCAGTTGAGACTATTGGTGCCAAAGTTTCTATGTTAGTTTTAAGGATAATTGCATTGGTTGAACTACCAAACAAAATATTCACTTGTTCAGGGTCTATGATGTCCTCAAAATTAGGGTCTCCTGGTGGTGGTGTAAAAGCAATGGTTGTATTGTTTGGTTCTGCAGAAGGCTCGAGTGGTCTTGCCTCCTAGACCAATATGATTGATTCTTCAATTTCTTGTTTTATAGTGCTCCCTATGTTAGTCTCTTTAGAGAATATTTTATCTCTTTGAGTCGAACTAGCTCTTGTTTTTCAGTATCGGTCTGCAGAGCTTATGATTGGAACATTCCTTCCCCCGAAAAGATAGGAAGGAAACTTGGTTGAAAGGTCTGATTTAGATTTAATGTATCTCCCTTTTGGGTCTCTAGGTCTATTCATGAAAGTAAACAAAAGAAAAAAGAAAAAGCTACCATTGGGTTTCTAGGTCTATTCATGAAAGTAAACTAAAACAAAAGGAAAAAACTACCATTGGGTTTGGGGGAGCCTGCAATAGCAGATGCGCAGGTTCTTACCTCTCGTCTTAAAGTTCCCTCGCCACCAATCTTATGCTAAGGTATGGGAATTATCTATTTCCTAACTATTTCATACCTTGATACAACTCCCCAACAATGGCGCCAAAAATGATGGGTGTTATATATGCACTAAAAACACACTAAAAACCCTCAATTAAATTGTCAACCCGGGGTAAGTAAACTTAGAGTTGTAGAAAAATATATGCCAAGGTAGAAGGCTTGGTAGTAGTATAGTCTAACTAAGGAAGTGGCTATCTAAGGGATAATTTATTCAAGCAAAGCTATCTAATGAGAAAACCCTACTAAGCAACTTTAAACTATATAACCTAAGTACTTTTGAACCAAGGATGGATGGATAGTTCTAGGAAACAAGTGAAAACCCTACTTGAAGAAAACTAGTTCAATTATAACAATAAGAAAAAGAAACTATTTAAGCATAACAATAAACAAATAGCAACATCAAACTACTTTAGCTAGCCTACCTAAATTCAATAAACAACTACACTGTGAAAGAAAGTAAATAAACAAACAACTATACTATCAAAGCAAGAATTGACAAGTAAGAAATTAACCTATTAAAGAAAGTAAACAACTAACTACCCTAGGATAACTTCTACAACAAGTTAACTAAGTAAAAACTACTCAATAAACAACTGACTAAGCTAAAAGACAAGTGAACTCTATTCTTAATACAACTATTTCTAATTTACAAAAGGAAATCTACTTAATTGAAAGAAAGAATAACTAACAACTAACCTTTAATCTATGATAAGAAAAACTTCTCTTTAATCTACCAAAGCAAAAGGCTATCTATCCTACGACAACAATAAAACTATCTTCTGATCTATGAAAGAAAGAAACTATCTTTTAACCTATGAAAACTCAAATATAGTGTTGATGGTTCTGTGAATGTCTCTGGTGTCTTATAATATCACAATGGCACTTGATAACGAAAGATAATTCAAGAGGTATAAGCTCGATATTGATTTCAATGGAAAAGTGGAAAGTGTGAATTAAACAATCCTGAGAGAATTTAGCCATCACAGAAACAACGTTAATTACCCTACATATTCATGTGATTATTACTCATGCATTAACCATCAACAACATAACGAGATTATAATTGGACTATATTCTATGTAAGAAAAACTCATAACTAAATTTAATCATTAACTAAAAACTAAAATTGCAACCTAAATCTAGGAAATAAACGGCATAAAGTAAAACTAAGCTAGACCTATTTCAACAACTCAAATTGCAAAAAGGAAAATGCTTGTAAACAGAAATTAAACATGATTGTTAGCATATAAAAAGTAAACTAATGAATAAATTAATCAACAACTAGTTAAGAAAAATCCAAATGATAATTGAATAGGAAATCTACAAATAAAAATTGAAGCTAACCCTATCCATCCATCAAAGCCTTGTGAAAGAAAACATAAATTAAAATTTTGTTCTACTATGTTTCAAACTTTGTTTTAAACTTGATTTTAAAAGCATAAATAAAATACAATCTAATATTTAATTGCACACAGAGTTAGTGTATAAGTTTTCAAACGTGTTCCTATCAACTACAAAGTTACTGCATATTAACAAAAGCCTTCATACTAACTTGCAAAAGAGAACTCACGCAGTTAAACTATAACAACAAATTATATGACAAAGAAACAAAATAGCAATTTCATATACAAGAAATAAAACAAAAGACATCTAAGCTATGAAATTCATAAATAACACAAAGAATAGTTACCAGACTGCTAGTGGGCCCCCCAACAAGTTGTGGTCACTACTCAAAGGCACACCACGAACTCAGGAAATCGATTTCACCATTAAAACTCAAAAATGTGGTTTTATATAATTGTGGCAATGGAAAATGGCAAAAACAAAGGAAAATATATTTGTCTCTAACACACTACTTCTTCTACTTCTTCACTATTGTACGACCACCACGGTGGTATTTATAGGCTTTATAGACTGAGAGGTCGACCATTGGAGGGTCGAACCTATTCTAAAAAAAATAAATTACATTAATGGTGCCCTAACTGTCGAAATGTAGTGAGCCAATAATCACCCTTCTTAACAACCCAAACTGAGTTGTCAAGAGTTCAGTAGCTGGAGGGGGAAAGCACGAGAAAAACCCATGTTCTTGATTCTCCCATCACTGGCCACCAATACCATAACTGCCATATCACCCATCATTTTTGTGCAGGATGGAGTGTCGGATAAAGTGTCGGACCGGGTATCGGATTGAGTACCGGATGGAGTGTTGGACTAAGTGCCAAAAGCAAAAACATGATGCGATTTTTCCCTATAACACTAAAAAATGTGAATTAGATCTCTAAAAATAGAAAATCATACTAAATCATACTCAAGATCATTATAAAACACGAATTATGCATACCTGGTGTGGATTCTAGCAGTTTGGCACAAAACCCCTTCAAAAACTTCTCCAAAACATGAAAACACATATATACATTTGGCAAAAGTATCTAATAAATGTCATAAAACTGATCATATCTCAGGCCCAACAAGATACTGGAGAATTATTCAATGGTCTGTAGAAATATTTGCAGTTCCAAATAATCACTAAAGACTTGTCAGTGCTTTATGTTTTTTGGTATGGCTTTCCTATGTTTGACTTCCACCTGATATTTGATATTTGGGCCACTAGGGGGTCTAAAGGTGCTGGCAACCAATGCCAAAGAATCTTCCTTTTGATTCACCTCTCTAGGAATGAGGGAGATATTAAATGCTAGAAAGGAGTTGTCAAATAGGTGCCACACCTTGTTCCTATATTGTCTAATACTCTGTTGCTTAGCTTGATATATGTTTTTGACTTGATTAATGATTAACTCAGAATTGCCAAAGACTACCAAAATTTCAACGACCATGTCTTTAGAAGCCCTCAATCCAAGCACCAAAGCTTCATATTTAGCTATATTATTAGTAGTCTCTAATTCCAGTTTATAAGATTATAATCTCATGCGTAGGGGGAATCATGACTATACCATCCTCAAAACCTTATTTTGATGAAGAGCCATCGAAATACATCCTCCATACTTTGTTCTGTTGATCTATCAAAGGCTTATTTTCCATTTGTTGACTGTAATTTATGGTTCCTCATTATTTAGATGAAAAATAGATGAGCCGATCTCATCTCCAACAACATAGATTGGATGGTTTCTCAGATTATGATGGTCATTGGTGATGTACGCCAATATAACCTCTCTATATATCCTCATGTGTTGTCCCACAAAAATAGGGATGGTGGCATATGTGAGGTCCATTTGTAAGGATAATCCAACCTTCTTGTCCCACATACTGGAAAAAGGCATACCAAACTTGGGGGGAATGTCAGCCATGATGATTTCCATCACTACACTCTTCATGGGTAACTATGCCAAAGAAACTAGAAGATCTTTTATTAATCCCAAACATTTGAATTTTTTGGAGTCAAAGGAGTAAGGGTCTTGGTAGGGCTTGTTGATCTCCATACCTAGTTCCTCCATCACAACCTTAGGCATGACATTGTGTGAGGCACCTGAGCCCATGAGATAGTTATGTAGGATCTTTTCATGGACATTTAAATATATATATATATATATAAGTGGAGAGGCATCATATCCATCCTTAATTTGTGGTTCCACAATAATGGCTAGGCTTTCATCCTACAGACTAATTACATCAGAAATAACAATAGAGGTAGGTGGTTGCAAAACCTTCATAATGGATTGTTTGAAAGGCTCATTTTTCAAAAATTCTGAGAGAGGTATAGGGATATTCTCAATTCATTCTCTAGGATGAAATATTCCTGTGGCCTATCATCTTCCTTTACTTTAGGGATAACATGTTTAAATGGAGGATTCTAGTGAGCTTTATCCCATGCACCCTTTCTTGGATTTGGCTTGGGAGGAACTTATTTTTTTCTGTTATGATCAAAGGTGGTGGATTTGGGAGCACATGTTCTAGGCCTCAAGTCATATTTATTTTGGGGATAGTCTTTAACAACCCCCTCTTTCCCTATCTCAACATCAAACTGATTTGACAGTTGTGCTACCTCATAATCTTGTTGTGTTAAGTGATTGGTATAAAAATATGTTTCATTGAAAAGTACAGTAGCATCATCCACATCATCCCCATATACATCCATATCCTAAATCTAATTGTTTTGGAAAGGAGGTACTACTCTTTGATCATCAACATTCCTCCTCTCCCTCTATATTATCTTAGGGGTGTCATTCGATTGGTTTGGATTTCTATTCCCAACCCCTTGAAAATATTTGTTTGCTTGTTTAGATTCCCATTTCAACTTAGCTATTTCAGATGTCAGATGCTTCAAATTTTTGGTCATTTCATCAAGTTTAGGATTAGATGTGGATGGGTTAGAAGAGGCAAGGGAATCCTCTTTCTATTTCTTCTTGTCCTTTTCAGATCTAGTCTTCAAGTTGTCTAATTATAAGATGTTGGATTCAACCTCAATGGTTGCTTCTTGCATGGAAATCAAGGTGGTGGATCTTCTCTCCCTCAACAGAAGGGATAACTATGCATAAAATGCATTGGAATAAGTGATCTTGGCGGAGGCTTCAGATGATTTTATCTCATCTGGGATCCTACCATACATCTTGTTGAATATCTTGGTAAAGTATGAAATAGACTCACCATTCTTTCTTAAGGGCCCCAAACTCAGTGATGTAATAGAGATAATCTCTTCTATATCCCCATTTATTTATGAAATCTTTATATAACACATCAATATCTACAATGGAGGTTGGAGGGAGGCCCCAGAACCATTTTCTTATCTCTCTATCAAGGCTTTATACAAACATCCTCATCCTCACATATGGATATTCAATGTTAAAGTTGTCTCCAAAGATGTAGAAGGCTACTAGATGTTCCTTAGTTGTCACATCCCCTTCCCCATTATATATTGGTAAATATTTCATGTAATATGTGGCTAGGAGTGCATGTAATCCTACAGGAAAAACTAGAGGTGCATATCTAGCAACAATTATGGCATTCATCATGTTAGCAGCCATTGCTTGGGAAATAGGAATATGAAGATTTCTTTGAGATATAGGGGTCGATGTTGGACTGGATGGTGAAGTAGAGGCAGGATTTGAAGGTGTATGTGGTTCCTTGAAATTGTGATTCTTAGTGATAGCAAATTCAAGTTGCTTGTAAAAATGGAAAAAAGTAGATTCTTTAGGTGCAACTTTACCCTTGGGGGCCTAGGTATATCTCTGAGCTAAGGTGTATTTTCTTAGTTTCCTTTCTATATCAGAGACTATTATGCCTCTATAAGGGTTGGGATGAACCTTAGTGTCTTTTATGTGCTCATATTTGGATCTCTTGAATCCTTTTATAGGAGCCAATATTTCTTTAGTGAAGTTTACTCAGTGGAGTCGCCAGGTGAAAGATGGTAGTCTGAATGTGTCTGATATTTTTTCACCATCGAAGGTCAGATATAATCATTTTCATTCTCCCAAGAAAATATATTTCATTGCTCTTTTCCTCGGAAATGACGCTAGAAGATGTTGGTCTTAAAGTCTACACTTGAATTCTAAAGGGAAGACCTAGGCCACTGCAAGTTTAGAATGATTGGTTTTTTTATTTTGTTGGTCACTTAGAGGGTTGGTTTTACCAATACAAGAGCATGGCAGGTTTGGAAAAATGATATGGATGAGGGAATTCCTTGGCTGGTAGCACACAAATGAAAGACAAGTGAAATAATAGAGACAAAAAGAAATGGAAACAACAAATCACTCAATGAATAATCTGCTGCAAGACGTTTAATACTTAAAATGTCATTTCAATACATTAAACGTGTATCAAAAACACAATTAATCCCACAGGTTGCAACAAAAAAAAATATTCACCACAACATTTGTTGTTTCATAGGTTTCATATTAGTAAACACAATTTATACAATAGTTGAAGGAAATGAAATGTACTTCGCACAACTCAAAAATTGCATTCAATATAAGATGAAAACACATGTAGATTTGGAAAAAAAAACTGTCATCAAGAGTATATTCACCAGGTAGAGAAATTTGATCCATGCATAGAATAAGTTCAACCAACTGATGTATTGATGTTATTTCCCCAAAAACGCAACCCTCAAAACATACAAAAATTGCATATTTATCAAAGGTGCAAAGGCTCTCCTCTAGTGTGGAACTGGGGTTAACTCTACAACATAAGTTGTAAAAAAAAATTATTATCTTAACTAAAACACTGTTGGAGTATATGAATGTATACTTCGAGCTTGACTTAATAAAAAATGAATTGTTCTTATCACACATAAAATACCACTTATTAACTTAATCTAAACAATATTGAACTTTTAAACAACTAAAAACTGTTAGTAGCAATGAAACTAGACTGATGCACATGTTGGAGTGAACTTAGATTTGACAAACAATGACTAGGAGTGACATAAATGATTTCTATATTGAGCAATGGCCTCCACGCATGTTGTTGGAGGCCACTATGAGCTAACTAGATATGTTGGTGGTGTTCTTCCGCAACTTATCTCTTAGGGAGAAGAAGCAAGTCTTCTAGTGCTTTTCTGAAGTCTCTGATATTCCTTCTGCAACCTAGGTGTGTAGTTTCTCCAATTCTCAATTATGGTGTTGCAAGGATTGGACCTGAAAATTCAGTTATGTACTTGTTGACTATCAATGAGTTGTTGTCAGATGATCAATATGATTCCTTTGACTGGCTCAACGTTCATGGTTTGGCGCCATTTAAAAACTTCAAAATATTCAATAAATGAGGATAAGCCACTTCGTAAATTCAACGTTCAGGAGCTTGGGAGTGTAGAGTATACATATATCTTAGAGGACTGAACTACTGGAGTCATTAATAAACACTTTTTGATAATTTACCTGGGATTATATTTATCCTTAAAAATTTTAGAACTTCTGGACTCGATCTCTTCGGGGTTCGGGAGCTTTGGAATGCAGAGTTTGAGAATCTCCTAGAGTGACAATGCTACAAAGTGACATGGAAGTTCGGAGGTTCTAGCACTTCGGGTCTCCGACACTTCAAAGGTTCAAAGAACTATGTTTTCTATAAATTGAAATATTTTGGAGTGGCAATCTCTTAGATTTTATGTGGCCATATGATGTCACAATAACTTACGTGTCACAAAAAGAGAGTGGCATGTGTCACCTAAAAATGAGTAGATGACATACGCAAAGGCACTTGAAATGACTGCCTTGTGTCATAATATATGAATGACATGCATCTCAATAGATGACTGCCATGTGTCTCAACAGATGAATGCCATGTATCTCAATAGATGAATTCCATGTGTCTCAACATATGAATGCCATGCGTCTCAGGATTTTTGTTGTTTGGAGCTCTGGGGAACTGTGTTTTCTCTGGATGAAAATTTCCCAAAGTAATAATCTCACGAATTCATTAACCATGCTTATTGATAATTAACCCAATATTAATATATCTTATCATTAATCATTTTGGGACTTCAAGACTATGGCTCTTCATGGTTCAAGATATTTTGAATGTCGAGTATACATATCTCATGGAGTAACAATGTTGCAGAGTGACATGGTTGTATGATGTCATAGTCAGTCACGTGTCAATAAAAGAAGAATGACATGTGTCACCTGGAAAAGAGTATATGACGTAACCAAAGTATCATAAATGAGTGCCACGTGTCATATCGAATCAACAAACAAGTGGCATATGATGTCAGCTAAAAAATACTACAGAACTTCGAAAAATCGGGGCTACGACACTTTGGAGCTTCTTGAACACACACTAGCAAATTTGGGTCATTTTGCGACGACTATTTCGACGCTCTTGCGGCATTATTTCATGGATATTGTGACGAATATTGAGTCTTTGAAACGTCACATCATGGGATGTGGCCATTTCAACGAACTTGAATTAACATCACAAGTGCGACGACCCTAGGGAACTTCTCACAATTGCGAAAAAAAAAAAATATCGTCGCCACTATGACAATATAGGCAATCTAAGTGAAACCAACAAGTCATGGCACATGAGATGACCCTTGCAAAAACGATTTTCATTGTTTATATAGCAAATGTGTCACAACAACTTTTTTCGTCGTCTCTCTTATGACAACAACATTTCTTTCTTTATATAGAAAATGCATCGCTTCTGTCATCGCCCTTGCTACAAAAACATTTATTTTTTTTATATCACATCCGTCACAGGTATGATAAGAGTTCGTTGTTTATATATAAAATGCATCGCAACAATGTTTGTTTTCGTCCCACTTGCAATGAAAACATTTCTTTGATTTTAAAGCACATCCGTCGCAGCTATCACAAGAGTTCGTTGTTTATATAGCAAATGCGTTGCAACAATGTTTGTGGTCATCACACTTGCGATGACAACATTTATTTGTTTTTATAGCACATCCGTCGCAGGTATATTATGATCGTTGAAATGGCGATGACAATTATTAATTTAAAAAAAAAATTAAAAAATTATTTTAGGCTGCAATTTTAATATTAATATTACCATATTAATAACTATCAATAGAACTCTATCTCCAAGGTTATTCTCAAAACTCATATTTTTCTACAATGTGCCTTAAATGAAGCCATATACCTTCTTTGAATTATCAACCAATCCTTGAATCTATGTAAGAGATTGGTGGGGAAAGTCTTTTCACATAATAATGGGAGCATGGGTTGAGTACAATCTTCATGCCATGGGAAGTGTAAGAGTCCTACATTTCGCTAGTTATAGGTATTKTYATCCATCATTTCCACCAATGATATCATTKTCATTGACTCTAACATTGTGGGAAGCAAATATAGTTCATCATTCACTATCCATTATATACTCTTTATATCCTTGAGAGACAAATATAGTTATTTTAGGAAATTCTTAGAAAGAATACAATAGATCAAKCTCTTTCTATCCACACTAAMGAGAACTAGAGAGAATAACATATCTAAGGGACCATGAAGTAYATAAAGTGAATATATTCCTTATGTTGCATGTTTTAGTGGAGGAGAGTTCCTTATCTATCACATGATGAATCAAATTCTTGCAATGCTTTGTGCTGAGAAGGTTAGGCAAGAATGTGAGTAGAAAGTTTGGGATGAGAAATATAAAATCTTATTGCTTGGTTTTTTCACCATGGTGGCCTCATAGCCTAGGTTAGTGGTGGAATCTACACTAGATGGTTATGGTTCAATGAAAATTTTCTCATACATGACCAATCTCTTGGACCAATTTTTGTTAAAAGATAAGTCTCAATTTTTTGTTTATGAATATGAAAAATTACTATTACTCCCATTCATAAAAAAATTATGTGTTATGCATGATATGTGTCATTTTATTTCTGATTTTGAATTTAATTATACAAGGAAATGAAGTAAAATTTCATGACACAAGAGAAGAAAATGATTTTCGCATGCCAACATTCTCCCTAATTTTCTGAACTGGCTCTTTGCATGCCTCCTCTACACATGCCACATCATGCAACGCTGTGTTTTTTCTGTCTTAACAGAGAGTCTAATTTTAGACTTAAAGTCTTGAATTAGGCAGATGTACAACCACCATCCAGAGTGATTAGAGAAACTCAACTGCCAAAATTTTCCAGACTTGTCAATGCAGATGAAAGACCCCCACAAAACCCTGGATTTAGACCATCCTCTTCCTAAATCGGAATATCCTACTCTTCTCGGGTTTGCATTAGACCCAGGGATAACAATGATCACTGGCCTGGCAATGTTAAGCTCTGTTGGTTGTGTATTATATCCATTTGACGTTGGCCACAACAATCGCATTGTGAATGGCATCGTTCATTCATTTCTTAAAAAATCGATTGGTAAACCAAGGCAGATTTTTAATGGTTTCTTGATGCTACTGCTAGTCATGTTCATGGCTAAGGGAGAGCCAACGGGCGATAGACATATCCTTCCTGATTTTATCAGCAAGGATCCCCATGGGTGAAGGCTGAACTAGAATGCTAATTGGGTCGTCTCACGGAGCTCAGAGTTCTTTCCCTGAGATCAAAGTTGTTGAGCGGTCCTCTGCCTTCAGACCTTGCAAATGCCAAGGATTCGAGAAGCATCTATATTCAGCATAACATGCTTTCTGGGCCATTGCCTCTGTTTCTGTCTCAATGAGGGCACTTGAATTGACTGGCTCTTTCCTTCAAACATTTCAATGGGTCTATTCGTTTTTCCTTGAATAACCTAACGTATCTTAGCAGTCTCCTCTTGTAGAACAATTCGCTGAGTGTAAGCATACCCAATCTCAACATCCCCACTTGGATATTTCTCTGTCATCATCTAGATTCTTCTACCAGTTCTCTTGTGCATGCTCCATAACCAACAGATTGCCATCAATGACAACCTTGACAGTCTGCGTCATCTCTGCTATAGCCATATTTCCAACAATCTCCCCCTTTGGCATTGATGGCAATATGTCTTTCATTGCTCCCCCTTTGACATCAAGGGAAAAGGGTTAAACTGTTCTC
>ML787157.1:10575-40921 GCA_009831015.1 Picea engelmannii
TGGTCTTTATCATTTGCTTATTGTTTGAAAGATCACTTTTCTTATGCAATTGAAAAGACTAGATTGGTTTGCTTGTTATTTTTGTTTTCATTGAAAGAGTGGATTGGGTTTTTATCATTGCTTGTTCATTGGTTTTTGATTTTTTGTACTCTCACTATTATGGTGTGAGTCCTTTTTGAAAAGTGAACAAACGTTTTTCTTTCAAAAATCATTTTCGTCTTCGAAAACATTGAAAAACAATTGTTGAAATTATTGAAAAAGAAGCAATAGAGAATTGTTATTGATGCGTGATTTGTTGCATTTGCATTTTAAAGGAAATTGTGTATTCAAAGTTTGATCCAGAAAACTTCTCTCTCCCTCCCATACATAGGATTCATTGAACGAAAATTGATATATTTCATTTTCATCCATGCATCGTTGGGTCAGAGTCTTATACAACATCAGTTTCATCTCTGTTTCCTTTGAGTAAACAACAACTCTTAATAACACTGCGCAATCATAAAATTTAACTAGTAGCTCTTTTCTAGGGCTCTATTACACCAACATTTAGCTAGGTTAGCGCTTTGGAGTAGGAAGAGAGATACACTCTTCAAATCACAAAACACACAATAACATCTTGTGTTAAGGAGTGTTAAATTCCATTTGCAACATCTTGTCCTGGGAAGCCCTTCTCACACAAGGGTCAAACACGAGGTCGCATTGATATTGGCAGAGTTACTCACCCTGCTTTGTTGATATCAGTGTAGAGATTACGGGGATCACTCGGAGGTATACCCACAATGATGAGTGGAAGCCTTTTGAGTTGATTTCGGGCTAGATACCCTGCCCTTGCGTGTGGATCGGACTGTCGACTGTTCCCCCAGGCTTTATTGTTGTTGGTGGTGACCTTAGTGGCCTATATTTCTAGGTTCTTACACAAGGTGACTGTGAAGGGGAAAGTATTCATGGTACCTGGAATTGACGTTGACCAAACTCACTCGGGCTCCTTGGAGGGTATACCCACGATTATGTGTGGGAGCTTGCACCAGGGTGTAAGTCCGTTAAGCAGGTCGTCAACATAACTTTTCCACCCTAGCCCAGCCCCTTCTCGTCTCATTGTTGCGATGTTGGATTTCATCACCAACTAGTGGCTTTAGAATTAGAAGGTCTTGTTTGCTTGGTGATTGCTTCCTAGATTTTGTTTACTAGCGCGTGTTGTTTGTTTATCAAATTTGACCATAATATTTTATTCGTGAAGTTTGTCACTTGTTTACAATAGCTCCTCCACGACGTTCACATAGAATGCAGGGTTTATCTCCAGAGCATCTGGACAGTTCTCAACCCTTGCCTACAAGTACACCTGAGGGCTCTCCTCGGCAAGGTGAAGTCACAGTCGTCACCACACCAAGTGTGGAACGAACTGACTCTCTCGAACATTTCTGAATCACCAATACTCGAGAGGACTTTCGACTTCACCCCGATTCTGAGAGACATTTTATACCAACAAACTCTTCAGGAGACTTGATTATTGTGTATTCTGGATCTCCGACTAGACCTGGGGACCAATATCCTTTTTGGTCTATGGGCATTTTTCGACGGGACCTTTTTGGTCCAGGTTCACCTGTGATTTCCGAAATCAACCCACCTGTGATTTATGGAATCTCTAGTACAGAGACAGTACCGTTGACTACCGCTTATCACTTTACCATCCCTGCCAAAATGGCCCATCTCAAAAATACTGCGAGTGTTCCAACCGGGTTTACTGCGGTTAGTCTTGCTCCTATCAACACACCGCGAATGCCCAACGTCACTCAGACACTACCATCTGGATACCGTGCGTTGAATGCTTCCATTCCCACTCCTACGCAAACCCCATCCAACTCTCCTAGTGGTCCTTCTTCTTCTGGGCACTCTCTTCCTGGTTTTATTCCAACACTCCCTCAGTTTCCTTTTGGAGGACCTCCATCGTCTTCCACTGGCAGTCTTAATCCTAGTGGCACTATTCCGTCATTCACTCCAAATTACCAGTTTTCGGTTGGTGGAAAATTTCACCAAGGTGGTATGACTCAACCCCCTCTCAGTGGGCAAATTCATTTTGGAACGCAAGTCCCAATTGGAACACAACCCCCTCTTAGTGGGAAAATTCCTTTTGGAATGCAAGTCCCAATTGGAACACAACCCCCAATTGGAACACCACCTTCGATGGGAGGAACAACCCCACCTTATGGGCAAAAGATACCTCCCTCCTTGGCCCAGTATTGGAATCAGTTGATACAACATCCTCCTCAATCAACTGGGGGGCAACAGTTTCTAGTTGTGTCTATAATACCCCCTAGTATGAGCCAACCATATCCAGGTTCGTTCAATCCCATTTGGGGGGCGAATGCTCAAACTCAAGCCCCTGTTCCAGGGTATAATCCTATGAGCTACTATCCTCTCCAATCACCACCGAATCTACCTGGGTCTTCACATTATATGCAGACTGCTTATGGTCCTACTGGTCTGCCGACAGGGCTTCCTCCCCAAAGCCACTAGTACCCGCAGGTGAATCGTCAGTTACCCTTTCTAGCCACTTTGGATCTTCTGGATTTGTCAAGGATTTTAAATGATCCTATTCGTCACTCTCCCCAATGGCCTACTATACCATCCAAGCTTCCATCGGACATTCCTAAATTCGACGACAAAGTGGGAGAGGACCCAAACAATCACATTATGACTTTTCACCTATGGTGCTCATCCAACTTGTTGATGGATGACTCTATTCGTTTACGTCTTTTTCAACGAACCCTCATAGGTTCTGCTGCGAAGTGGTATATCGAATTGCCACAAAGTTTCTTCTCTGACTTCAACACCCTAGCTATGGCTTTCCTTACGCATTACCAGTTACCGATCCGTTATGGCACGGGGACCGAGATTTTGACTTCCTTCAAACAGAACAAAGCCACTCATATATACGATCACATCCATGAGTGGCGAAGGAGACGATGTCTCATTAAAATTGAGCTCCCTGATCAGTTGCTGGCATAGTGGTTCACAAAGTCATTTGTGAACGACATCGGTAAAGACATTTCCATGGGTGGCATAGTCACGGAAGAGCAGGATATAAGTTGTGCTCAATATCTTGACCTCGTTTATTCACAAACGAGAACCCTTTACGATTTACTACCTGACTTACCTCGTCCTTCTACTTCCAGCACTTCAACTACTCCAGCTGCCTCACATGCAGCTGATGGTGTGGTTGGTTCTGTCCAAGTCCAATCACATTCCGTTTCAAGCGCAAACCCCAAATCTACTTCTTCTAATGTTCAAAATGCTCTGTCTCCTGCCCCTCCCACTGGCAAGACTTCTGAGGTAAATGCAGTTCAATCTACACCTATCAGTAAAAACAAATCTAAAAAGGGAAGGGGTAAGAATAAGGAGGGAAAAAATACTCCTCAGGTAGAGAAAACCAAAACTACCCCTATTGATGATTGGGATAAGCGCAAACCACGATACCTTTGTCTTATATGTGATGATGATCACTACACGAAGGATTGTCCATGACGTGTCGAGGTCACTAACTTCCTTCAAGGAGCTCCAAAACCACCTGCGTCGGCCATTTTGTCCCAACCCTTCCCGTCTCAACAATAGGCTCAGTTGGTCATCCATGACCAACCCTCATCTTCTACTACCTCCAATGTTTTGATGTGTATTGGCGATTCTAAGTAGAGCGACGTTGCACTCACCACTAGAGCCAAAGATTATTATTCCTCTAAGGAGAAGGTTGATGATTTACCCCCTTCCTTGGTACAACCCTCTCCCGCGACTCCACCTACCAACGGTCCTCTTCATCTCGAACGACCGAGCCTTTACACAGTTCTGCGACCCCCCCCAAAGGGCATCATTTGAAAATCGACTTTCAATCCTCACGCTTGTGCTACCCAGAACTATAGCATTGTTGAATATCTGGCTCAAGCACCTTCTGCGATGTCAGCCCTTGAAGTCCTTCAAACTTGTCCTGCACAATGGAAGGCAATGTTGAAATCTATCGGTGGCATCGATCCGACGGATACGAATTTAATAATCTTTGACTTGGAAGATCACATTCCAAGGTTACCCCCTCAACTTGCATTCCAGATCCAAGTGGTTGTCTCTGACAAAAACATTTGTTGAACCGTTATCAATGAGGGTGCCTCAACATGTGTTATGTCTCTTGTTTGCTGGAAAGCCATTGGCTCTCCTTCTTTGAATGAATCCCAGAACACTCTTAAAGCCTTCAACGGCTCCGGTTTTAAGCCCTATGGTGTCGTTCCTTCGTTGCCCATCACATTAGAAGGCAAAATGGTCCAATTTGAAGTGGAAGTCTTTGACATTCCCCTTGATTACAATCTTTTGCTTGGCCATAGCTGGATCGATTCCATGCGTGCAGTTGTGTCGACCATTTTCCGTGTAGTACGTTTCCCTCATCAAGGAAAGGTTGTTACCATCGACCAACTAGACTTCTTTAATTCTGATACCCGTACTGGCAACGTACCGTTTATTGCTAAAACCCCACCGGGTTATGAGAATGTCGGTGTAGGCCTTCTAAAAGACTCTTCGTTGATGGGTACTTTCCCCATACCACCGCCTGATGTTCCACGCTCGTCTGTTGCTTCCATCAACATGATATCCACCTCGCCTCATGAACTTCCTGCGTCTCATGACCCCTAGATAGTACCTGACCCTAGAGATCATATTCGTTTCGACGACGCCATGCCGTTAAGTCCAGTTGAATCTGCCTATCAGGCCATTCAATCGACAACACCTTCTACCCCCTCTCTTGGTGAGTTGTCTCCCGATCCTTTTCGTGTCATTTTTCCCATTGACGATATGATCATGTCTGTCATGGAGGACACCCCTTGGGATGATGGACATCATCGTTCCATCCTCTTTTTGGAGTAACATACCATTGAGAACTACCAACGGATCTCGACTCCATCGACCATTGTCGTCATCTCCACCGTTCCTGAGTCTGCACACGATGTGTTTTCTGAAGGGAACTTAAGAAATATCTCGCCCACTATTCCCTTGACATATCCATCAAACCTGGGATTGTCGAAAATGTCCACATTGGAGCTTCGTGTTCTTCTGATGAAATCGTCACCTACACATCCCTTTTCAAAGAGTTTCATGACATCTTCGCCTGGAGCTGCGAAGAAATGCCGGGTATCGACCCTGAGATTGTGATACATGAGATAAAGACATACCCCGACGCTAAACTCATCCAGCAATGCCTTCATCCAGTTCACCCACGTAAAGCAGCTGTTATCAAGCTCGAAGTTGAGAAACTTCTTAAAGTCGACTTTATTTATCCAGTGGCTCTCACAGACTGGGTTTCCAATCTTGTCCCGATTGACAAGAAACAAGGCACCATTCATGTATGTGTTGATTATAGGGATATCAATAAAGCTTGTTCCAAAGACAACTTTCCTACCCCCTTTGTCGATCAGATTGTCGACGATTGCACTGGAAGTGAAATCTTCTCTCTAATGGATGGTTTCTTCGGGTATAATCAAATCAACATTGTTCCCGAGGACCAACATAAGACTACTTTTATTTGTCCTTGGGGTACTTTTGCCTATCGAAAACTTTCTTTCGGTCTCAAGAACGCTGGCACAAATTTTCAACGCGCTATGTCTTATGCTTTCCATGATATCAAGCACATCGTTCAACCATATTTGGACGTTTTACCTGATCATTCAATGCGTCGAGTTGATCACCCAACCTACCTCTGCGCCATTTTCGTTCGCTGTCGGTTCTATCGTATACGTTTGAATCCTCATAAGTATGTTTTTTGCGTGGAATCTGACTGTCTTCTAGGTTTTATCATTTCACGTCAAGGGATCCGGGTGGATCCTTTAAAGGTTGAGGCGATCCTTAATCTCCCTCCTCCTTATACTCTTCACCAGTTACAAATTTTGCAGGGGAAAGCAAACTTTCTTCGTCGTTTTATCCCAAATTTTGCCGAGATAACTCGTGGATTTACGTGGCTCTTAAAAAAGGGTTCAGAGTTCGTCTGGGATACAATTGACAACAATGCTTTTGAAGCTTTGAAATTGTCCCTAACGCGTGCTCCGCTTCTCTTTCCCCCCGATTACAGTCGTGATTATTTCCTCTACCTTCCTGCCTCGGATTACACCATTGGTATGGTTCTTGTCTAAGAGGGTGATGCTAACGACGAACATGTTATCTACTACTTGAGTCGAAGTTTAATGCCTACTGAAATCAAGTATTTACATGTCGAGAAACTGGCCTTGGCTGCCGTCCAAGCCGTCCAACGCTTCCGGCACTATATCCTCTCACACAAGACTACAATGATTTCTCATTGCAACCCTATGCAACACATACTCACCCGTCAATTGCTAGGGGGGAAATACTCCAAATGGATTGTGATACTCCAGGAGTTTGACTTGGAATTCGAACGTGCCAAGTCTAAGAATTTCTTAGTCTTTGCTGAGTTGATCTACGACTTTCCCCATTCTGCAACGGAAAATGTAGTAGCTGATTCATTACCCAATGAATCTCTTTTCCTTATTAGCACTGATGATCTTTGGTATGGTGATATCATTATATATCTCCAAACCCAGACTTTCCGGCCAACTTTGTCTAGTACTGAACGATGTCGAATACGATATCAAGCTCGTCAATACATTATCCTCGGGGATACTCTTTATCGTCGGGGGATTGAATCTGTTTTTAGATTTTGTCTAATGTTCGACGAAGCTGAGAAAGCTCTGAATGACTGCCATTCTGGAGCTTGTGGTGGTCATATGTCTGGGTATGCTACTGCCCAGACAATTTTACGAGCAGGGTATTTTTTGCCTTCATTATTTAACGACTACATAATCGTCGTTCAAAAATGCCATGCTTGCCAGACCTATAATAACAAGATACGATCACATCCAGCTCCTCTTCACCCTGTGGTCTCAGTTGGTCCCTTTGTGAAATGGGGCATCGATTTCATGACATGTTACCCTCACTCGGCCGGGGGGCATGGTTACATTATTGTAGCCGTCGATTAATTTTATGAAATGGGCCGAGGTGATGCCGACATTTGACAACACTGGAAAGACCGCAACATTAATCATTTTTAATCACGTCATAGCTCGTTTTGGTGTTCCCCAAGATATCATCACTGATCACGGTAGCCAGTTTAGGAATTTTATGATGTCCAAACTTACTGAAAAGTTGGGTCTTCGCCATGATAACTCAACGCTCTATTACCCACAAGCCAACGGCCAAGTCGAAGCGATTAACAAAGTTCTCATATTTATGCTCCGACGAATGATAGGGATTCATAAAACAAGTTGGCACACAATGTTGTTTTCGACATTGTGGGCATACCGGAAATCCGTCAAGTCCGCTAATGGGTTTACACCTTTCTGGGTAGTCTATGGCATGGAATCCATTCTCCCGATTGAATGCGAGATACCCTCTTTAAAACTAGTTGTTGAGATCCTACCCAACACTTCTGCTGAGGAAGAATGTCTATTGTATCTTATGCGATTAGATGAAACTCGATGCGATGCTACCCTGGTCATAGAAGCTCAGAAAAAGCATGTCAAGGTCCAATACGACAAGCATGTCAAGCCTCGCATTTTCTCCGAATATGATCTTGTTCTCCTCTATGAACAAGATCGAGATATGTTAGGAGTTGGAAAATTCGAAGCCATGTGGCAAGGTCTTTATATCGTTCGACAAGTTTTGGAAAAAGGAGCTTATGAGTTAGTAGATTATGATGGTATCCCTTTGAGTGAACCCAGGAATGGGTTGTACTTGAAGAAGTACTATGCATAAAATCATCTGTGCACGAGTACTTGTATTTTTATTGTATCATACTTCTTGTGTGTTACTATAGCTTGCTTTTGTCATTATCTAGTCTCTGCCCTTATGTGACGTTGTGTTTGATTTCCAGATGTCGGAGTCTTTGCTACCCTATATTGGCTTCGCTGATGGCGCTAGCCGTAGTACTCAGAACCTTGCTTCCGCTACATGGGCAATTTACACCCCTACAAATGAACTTATCTCCTTATGAGATGTGTGTCTCGGCCATGCGACCAACAACATTGTAGAGTATAGCGTCGTTATTGAATTATTGATTGATTCTATCTCGCTCGGAATCCATCATTTGGTTGTGCGACTCGATTCGCAGCTTGTAGTACTACAGTTAAGTAATGTCTACACTATTCGAAGTCCTACTTTGTTACGGGTGTATTTGCGAATTCACCTCTTGGAACGTTATTTTGATTACATTGAATATCAACATATTCCTAGATGTTTAAATACATTAACAGATGCATTGGCTAACTATGTATTAGACAGACATTTGAATCATTTATAAATCAATCACATCAATGTTCACACAACACATGATAAACCGGTAGAAGCTGTCTATATATATAATGATCAAAAGAGTTTTTTACAAAAAGTTTTGTCCGAAGACCAAAATGTCAAAATCTGAAGCTCATAGCTTCTACAAAGTGACGTCATGGATGATGTTCACGGTAACACATGACTGCCCAGGCAACTCTACGGAGTAGTTGACTCATGGACCCTGACACTCCTACAGTATGACACTGATCGCGTCATGGAACCTCTTCAAGAGGCATGTCTGGAATATCTGCGGTCAGGCCCTCTAGATTTTTCTCCACTACTTGATAATCCTCGGCATATTGTGGCATTGCTGCTACTTCCCCTCGCCACTGAATGGGAGAAGTACTAGGAGGTCGATAAGGTCCAACATCTGTGTCATAAAAAATGATTTTTTTTTTTAGTCTTTGGACGAACATATAAAAAACATTTGAATATGATTAAAATTCACAAAAAAATTTAAAAAGGAAAAAAATGTGTGTACTTCTTACCAAGTTCCCCCCACTGAGCATCCTCTGGTAGTACTAAGTCTAGATCTCCTCAGAAATCCAACCCGACATAAGCATAATCGTCAACCATCAACATATGTGGTTGAAGCCAGTCAAAGAAGGTATCATCATACTTGATGATCAGTCCAACAACGTGTCGGGCCATGAGCTGACACCATCACAACATTCTTGGATCCCTGGGAGCCAGTAGATTCCACTCAACCTACAACCTCAGTAATGGAACCCTCTCAAGGAAGAAGGACACTAACAAAGATCCGTACCCAAATTTCTTCAGGTTGCCTCGTCTGCATTTGGTCAACTACCTTTTTATGCTACGAAGCACTACATCTGCCTAGTTGAAAACCCGAGGTTCAGTACACTCTATCGCATACTGAAAGTAACTCTGTAGCGCCATGTGAGGAGCGAAGATCCCTGCCATCCGAGCTATGGTGAACAAGATAGTATGGAGGGTCAAATCTCGTACCCCCCAAATAACTACTTTTCCTTTCTTCCTCTCTGCCTCGGGAACACAGTGTATGCGGCAGTACTCACTCATGGGCAGCCCACCACCTCTGCTACCAGTCAGGCTCACGTAGTGCCCACGCCATGACAATCCAGTCAAAAAGTAAATGTCCTCAATATCTAAGGACAGTGTGTGGACCCCCACATGAAATACCTACTGATCGAGATCCCACATACGCACCAGGTACTCTAATAACCTGACTTGGGCCCTCATGCTTGGGATACAAAAGTACTTCAGAAGGCCACAGTTTCTTAGAGAAACAATAGTGGGTGGATGATTTCCAGCAATAGCATTGTCTTCTTCATCCTCCCTTTCACGCCATTCAAGGACCATTTTAATGGCCAATTACCTGCATAAGCAGCACAAAAAGAAGATTAGCAACTCCATTCATTAATTGGTTCTTTTTTCATTGAGTAAAATTTAACTTTTTTTTGTGATTTGCAGTTCTCGCAGGTGCATTTTGGGCACAGTACGAGAACCTCACAGGCTGATGTGGGCTCACCTGCGAGAATGACCCATTCTCGCAGGTCCCGTGTAGCCCACCTGCAAGAATGGCTGAGCGCAAGTAGGGCTCATAAAACCAACTCAAAATTGAATTTTTAACCAATGAAAATGCAAAATTAAACCATGAAAGAGTAGAGTACACAGATCCTACCTCACTGTTGCTGACAACTCGATGAATGGACACTCGTAACTCCCGCAATCTGATGCCAAACTTCGAGGGTAAAAGAGGGGTTTTGGGGCTCAAATAGTGGAAAAGTGAAAATGATATGGTAAAAAGAGTTTTACTCCTTTTTATTTACTTTTACCATGTTATTTGGTTTTTTTAATAATTATTTATTTATTAAACCCTAATCCCTAATGCCCTTTTGAGTGTAAATTTTGCAGGCGTAATGACTTTGATGGTCATGTATCGAGATGCGGACATAATTTTTCGTTTTCCATCGCATGTTTTGATTTTTTTTTATGGTTTTTGTATAAAACCTCGAGCGTGGTCTTTGTCCGTTCTTGTGCTCGAAAATACATGAGAACGCGATTGAGCATACTTTTATCACTTTTTCGGGCTCAACAAGGTTATACAAAAAAGGAACCCCCCTGGAGTCCTCTTTAAGCTCTTTTCAGACTCTCTAAACATGAAAAGATAGCCGAGCGACCTTGCTATTTTCACGCTCGATAAAGTATTTGAAGAAAGCGTATGGTGAGTGATAATTTATCTCTTTTTCGGTCTCGTCCGGACTATTTTATGAAAAAGGAACTAAGAGAGTTCTCTTTTAAGTGTTTTTCCAGACTCTATAATCATGAAAAACCTTCGAGTTTTCTATCTCTGGACTCATTAAACAAACATTGACAGACCCGTAATGGGACTGAACCACTCCTTCTTAGGGTTCATTAAACATACTCCGAAGGACTTATCTAAAGGATAAGCTTATATCAGCAAGCATATGTTATCCTCCTCAAGATTGCATAAAAATAAAGAGGTACTCGCCAGAAATGGTGGGGGAAAATTTGGGAAAGGGATATGCTTTCATCTTCGTATTGATTGGCAGTAAGTGTCGCTCTTGAACATGACACCCCCTATTCATCATTTGAAGCCGGTTTGGGAAATCCATTTGTCTCTCATTTGATTTTCTACAAGGTCATTCCCTGTGTCATCTTTGAGTCAATGCTGCCAAATCATTGGTCGTGTCGTTCATATGTTCAAGAGAAGTCCATCTGAAACCTCTATTGAGTCGGCCATTTGTAGTTGTCCATTCTCTCCGTGTCAGCCTTCCCTGTGTCTGATCCAACTTACATCATACTCTGTTTCACCTTCAAAATTTGTTACTCATTTTGATTCATTGATGGGGGATACATCAAGGCCCTCATTTGACGAGTTTTGTTCCGTCGACTTCAGCTCATTATCCGGAATCAAGACTTAGAAATTCTTTGGTACCTTGGAGCTTGCATGCCTCAATGGAAGGTTTCCTCGCTTTCGACAGTGGGTTTACATCATTGACCCCTGATCGAAAGATTCCATTGGATGTTTGACTTCAACTCATTCATTCACACTCGATGGATTGTACTAGAGTACCTTGGGAGTCATTGACATCAATGGTGATTTCCCTCGCACTTGTTAACAGTTTCATCAATGATTGGTAATCAAGTGGTTTCTGCCATGTTCGACTTCAACACATATAATCACATGGTTAGATTCGTACTTTGGGCAATGAGATTGAAGACCCTGGATACCATCACTTTGTCCAGGTTGCGATGGAGTATGTATAATCTGAGACACATAGATCCATTGTGTATGTCTCGTGGCTATGTCATCTCAATTTGAATTTTTTTGCATAGATCCACAATGTATTCTTGGTGGCTATCCTATATTTTGACAACATGGATCCACAATGTATGATTGGTGGCCATGACCCATGTCTACAATTGTCATCAATCTGTGATCTGAGTATGGGAATGCCTACCTCAGAATTGGTATATATGATATTCTGCAGATGCTTGGTTGTTCGTAGGTTTCCGATTAGGTGTGCTCCTGGTTTCCGACACACACATGCAACTTACAAAGTCTTTCGGCTGTCACCGATTCCAACCTCATACTTTGGGGGGAATTCTGTTACCCATGATTTTGGTCGTCATGATGGTGTATTAATGATGGTGTACTCAAGCTCTTCATAAGAACTTTCTCCTGAGAAAAGTTACTTTCATCTCTTCCCAGAAAACTCACTTTTGAAGAGGGTTCGTAGGCTGCTAATATATTAGGGTGCGAGAATGACCCATTCTCACAGGCTGTCTTAAGCCAGGGTGCGAACTTCTCGCACTGTGCTGAATAGCTAGGGTGCGAACTCATCCTAAAGCATGGAAAAAGATGAATTATCGATGTTTCTAGAAGGGAATCTTCTAGAATAATGGGTTGGCATTCGAATGGTTATCCTTGTGCTGGATTCCCTGATATTGTGGGATCATTCTTATCCAAGTAACTATCTCATTCTCTCCTATATATTGAGGGAATTCTCATGGAAAAGGTTAAGCAAGATTCATTGGGGAATTGGTGAAAGAATTGTGTGAAGGACTTAGCTTGAACAATAGCTTGGAGACTCTGGCAAGTCTATCAAGAGGATTTGATCTTCTTCATGCAAGGATTGAGCAAGTGTGTGTGTTGGAGCCAAGAGCCATCGCAAGGAAGCTTGCGACATCAAGGCTATCAGGTTGTAATCTTTACTTTCAATTAATATGATACAGTGGCATGTCCCTTTCCCATAAAGCTATTCTCACTTTATTGTGTAATTCCTTGATCATACACATAAGTTGACAGTTGAATATATTTTTCTATATTCACTTTGGTTGGTTTGTGTTGTCTTGGTCTTGACCTCACGAGAGCACCGGAGCGAAGCGGGAGCAACAAAGACCCTAGGAAGCGATACTAAGGTATGTTATTTGTTCCTTGCTACTAGCTAATTCAATGGTCAAAACTTAGGGAAAGAGTCATGTCCTGTCTTGTTTTGTTCTAGATCCAGGTGGATCTAGGGAGATCTATTAGTGTCCGCACCTACCGATTAGTCCGATAACAATAGTCAATCCTAGTCTATGGATATAATCTATATCTCTAGAAGCCAGGAGGATGGAAGATAGGTTGCCTCACATAGAAAATAAGCTATACACTTTTGAGACAGATAATACAACAGAGCCTTCCAGGCTAGTGGTGCAGTTAGTGGGCAAATGCATTCAGTGCATTGAGCAAGGAAAAGCAAACACATCTAGGAACAAATGATACAAAGTGTGTACTCCTTTTTCACAAGTCATGATTAGGGACCAGTTTTTTTCTGAGATGGAGTACAAGAAGAAATAACATCTCTGCTAGCAGGCAAAGAGACAAAAAAGATGCAAGTGAAACATTTCAAACTTCACATATTGTAATATTTATTGTTTTTGAATTATGAGAATATCAACTGCCTAGGGTTGAGGTCATTTTGTATAAATGCCTAGTTTGAAGACTGAACACAGGTTGCTTCTTGCTGGATGTAATAAGAAAAAGCTCTCCTTTTGTGAGAATTAATACAAGTATAGACAGGGATTCCAATTTTTGTGCAGTTTGAGTTATGTTCTCTTCTTGTATTCCATATTTCTTGTTTCCTTATGTTATTCCTTGATAAGTGAGTGATTTCAATTTAGTACCAATACTACTGTAGTCACATTTGATCAGTTGTTTGATAAACAAGCAAATTTTGCTCTGTGTTTGCTATAAGTAAATACAAGACCTATGAGCTACTTGGATTATTGTATCTCATATCCTTACAAGGGTGCATTCTTTTATTTCTTCTACTGTGAACAAGGTAATATTCGTATTGCATTGATGTCTCATTTTGTTTAACAGTTTTGTAAGTTTCCCTCATATCAATTGATTTTATAAATTGACTTAGACGACAAATTACAGCCTTTGTCATGTTCTGTCATTATTTTCATTTGAGGATTAATTCTTATATAACTAATGGAAGAAAAAGCACCTTTGAAAACATCCCTTTATATTTTTTATGCCTTGATATTACTCTTTTGAGCCTTAAAGGTAATCTCGAGAACAACAGGTTATAAACAAAAGTCTTTAATTGAATGACAAGGACTTAAACTAAGAAAGGGACAAACCATGCACAAATACACAGATGAATTTCGTAAGATGGCATTAATGTTGAAGATTCCATTACATACCCAAGAAACTCTTATGAAGTACATAGGAGGTTTACCTGCACATATTTGTAACACTATATTTATGTTTGAACCTACTAATCTCGATGAGGTTTATGTTCAAGCAACATACATTGAAGCAGGGAAAACAAGAGTTGGTGTATCAAGGGAATCGTCTTCAAGGAAATAGTACAAAAGGAAGGGGAATGGAAAGAAAGCAAATTCAACAACAAGAAGGGAAGATAATATCTCTTGCAAGCATTGCAAGAAAGAAGGGCATGATGATGACCATTGCTGGAAATTGCATCCTGAGAAGAGACCGAAATGGTTCAAAGAAAGGAAAGGGAGGTAAATAGTTGAAACAACAACATGGCCAACAGACTTGGGATATGATTCAGGTGATGAGACTAAGATCACAGAAGTTGGTTTGACAAGTAAAATTGGTGATGGATATGATTCTAGAAGTAAATTGTTTCACATAAGGGTGATAATGAAACATACTAAGATCGATACATTGATATATAGTGGATCTCAATCTAACCTGATTTCAGAGGAAGTGGTTAAACAATTGGGATTAAACACAAAGATGAATCATAAACCTTACTCACGTAAATGGATAAGCAATAATCATAAATTGCACATAACAAAACAATGCACTTTAAAGTTTGCAATTTCATCAAAATTTGTGGATGAGGTAATGTGTGATGTGGTACCACTCAATGAATGTGGAATGGTCTTAGGCAGTCCTTATTTGTATGATTGCAAAGCAATCTTCTACCAGGAACATAATCAATATCACTTAATCAAGGAAGGAAATGAATTTGTTGTACATGCTCATCACTTAAAAGAAAATCAATCTCTTCAAACAATGGAACAATTAAGGAAGGAAACTTATGCAAGCAACACACCTATAATTATGCCAAATCATGCAACTTATCTTAAGCATGAACATGAGATAGTTGTAGAATGGAAGTTCAATCATAATTTTCTTCAAGATAAGATAATGTGGTGCAAGTACTACAAACATATTAGCTCATTTGCAGTCATATTTCTAATGTTATCGTTGCTAATGTTTTCAACATGGATGATAGTGGCTTCAGTAAGATGTGAAAGAATACAAGTGGCTAACAATATGTTGTTAATTTTCATGGTTGTTTTGCAATTTATCTTGATGACGCAAGTGCACAAGACATAGTTTAAAGACAAATAACAAGTGGGGTGGCCTATCCCACACTTAATGACTGGTTAATACCCTTTTGGAGGACAAAAAGGTCTTAGTGGGGAGGCATGATCCAAAATGGATCTAGGAAGGCCTACAAACAAAATTTCTCAGAATCAGACAAAACCAATGCCACTGTGTCTGACTCGTCATGCTAATTTTGGCCATATATATTTTTTTCACAAATAGATGTCGTATGGGAAAGATATCACGTTCTGATCGAATTCTCAAATAGGCAAAAAGTCAATTGGTCATACTGCAGACATCCGTAGTATGACAGGTGATGTCAGCCTGACATCACAATGACATCATCATGCTAACGTGGCATCACTAGGAGGTGACATGTGTCACTCAAATTTGGCATTTTTGAGCTGAGTTGGAACATGTACGGATTTGGCACGTGGCACTGTACAGATGACACGTGGCAGTCTGTACATGATGTGGTCCAATGGCAAGCTGATATGTGGTAGTATGGATGACAGCTAGGTTGTACAGATGTTGATGTGGCAAGGTGACTGTGAAGTATGGATGATGACGTGGCATGACACGTGATTGTATGACAGGTGACATGGAAGGTGATTGGGAAGGTGACTTTGCTATATATAAGTGATGTTGTAGGTGACATGGCAGGTGATTGGATTGTACGATCCAATAATAAGATGACATGTGGCCCAATCAAAAGGTGCCATGTGGCACCCTAAATTTTTCCAATATTGGCTAGTTCAAAAATTCATTATAGCCTCCGGGGGTTTTGAACACCCAACCTCCAAGCTAGGAAATGAACTAAAAACCAAGGCGCTAACCAACCAGGCTACACGGTGTTACTTAACATCTATATGGAGTATATTCCTTTTGTTGTGGAGTGGCGCTCATATTATGGGATAAGCCCCAGTCGACAAGGGCTAACTCATGACCAAGGCTAAAGACCAGGAGCCTAAGTAGACAGTTGAGGGCATGTGGGAGCTTAGGGCTGTGGCCATATGACCATGCCAATGACCAAGGGTCGAAAATCAGGGGCTAAAGATAGGGGTTCGCCAGCCCGTGGACACATGGACTTGCTCCATATGACCAGGAGCCTAAGAATAGGGGGTTGTGCCTATATTATTTCCAATTTTTGGTTTTTTAACCTTATGTTAATATTTTTATGTTGTTTCAGTCTATTTTTAATGGATTTTTCCCATTATTGGGAGATTTGGAGCCCGATTTGAGGCCAGATCTTGGGAGGAAGTTAGGAGGTTGATGCCAAATTCAAATCTATATAAACCAGGGGTTCTTAGAAACATTGAGAAAGTTTATAATAGGATAAATGTTGAGGAATTTGAAAGCCAAAGCCATTTTTATGTAGGGAAGCCATTGAGGAGGGGAATTTTGCGAGCCAATTTCGGGAGCTACGCTCATCTGTTTTCAGTGCCGTCAGTTGTGTTGGATTCTTGAGGTTAAGAAGAACAAAACCAGACTAGTTTGTAATCCATTTGACACTTTTCTGATTTACTTTTGAAGCATTGAAGAGAAAATAATAAAGCCTCACCCACTGAGACAAAGGCTCGGAGACATAGGCAATCTTAGAGAACTTCGTTAATAACTTTGTTGTTATGGTTTGTTGGGTCTTTGTGATTAAATTATGATCTACATTTCTTATTATGGATGTTATAATATCTCATTAATTTCTTCTTCTTTCATAAATTCCTAATTGGTAAATGAACTCATGCTTAAAACTTAACCAAGTCTTTAAAATATCATTTCAGATCACCAGGTCTACTAGGTTTTGACTTACCATCCAAGAAACTTCTAGACCATTTTGTAAGAGATTCCAAGTTTACCAAGATCTGATACCGTATGTTAAAACTAGCACAATAATATACACGAAGAAATAACACAACAAGCACATAATCAAATAGAGAGCCAAAATTTACCCTAGAAACCCTTGACCAAGAAAACTAACACTCAAGATATATATATATATATATATATATATATTGAACTTATCCAAGATATCCAAACAAACATCGTTCTTCTTGAGACATCTTACAATGGGGTATATCAAGCCTTTAAATAGGATTTATCACATATAATACCATGGGAAAATACCATGGGCCCATAAACTACCAAAGGTAAACCCATTAATGACTATATAAAAATTCAAGGTTATCTTATCTACTCTATGAACAAGTCAATATTAACCCAACACATATTACAACCTATCTTAATAATCACAATCCATATTAGTTTTTTTTTTCAGTTGACCTTATCTTATAGATACTTTTAGTGTTTCATTAGAAACATGGATTTTATAATTTTGAATGAGATGAGTGAAGTGGGAGTTGGGTGCTAATGTTTTCCTAGAGTGGGTGTCTTGGTGCCAAATTTATTGAGAACCCTATCATCATCATGAGTTGTTATCATGTTAGCTTGGGAACCTACCACCACATTCCTTGTTCTTCAAATATGATCTAGAAAATTTGATTAAACTATTTAAGATAATGGATGATTTCTTGTAGGGGGTGAATTATTCATCAATGCACAACCAATTTCCTTATTCTTGTAGTTGAATTTATCTTCCATACATTCTCCATTATGATATGGGATTCCCCTTCAATAACTAGGGATTTAAGGGCTATGTTTGAATCCAAGTGTACAACTATCATATTATGCTAATTATTGGTAGAAATACCTATATTTTGTACACATCAATGTATTAGGTGATCCATATAATCTCTTATTATGTTTGGTACCATTTCACATCCTAGAATCCCCTTAGAAATGTCATAAAATTCAATTTGATGAAGGGGTAGATTGGAGGAAGCCATGGAAAGATGGGAAATTATTTTACAAGAATGCACTGTGTGTTTGTGGAAAGAAATTAATATTTTCCCTAAATAATGTTATCCTTGAGAGGATATTGCATGCCTCATAGATTATTTGGCTGCCAATTTTTGGATAAAATCGTTTCCTTAATATCATAGATGATTTTCTCTTAGATGAAGGTTGGTTTATTTATATTGTCAATACATATCCTTTGTTATGACCTAAAGGGGGAATATATAGGGTTAAATGTATATGATATGACCCCAAGGGGGGGGGGCATATATGGGGCTAAATGTACATGTAATGTGTAAACATATATGTAATAAGGTCGGCCTAATAATAAAGGATCCTCATGTGCAAGTGTGAATAGGTATATATAGAGGTCATGTATTCATTATTGAGACATGTGAATTGTGATGTATGAATGCATTTGGTTATGTGGAGGAGGTTCTCCTCTTCTTTAAAGAGTTATTGTGTAACTTATCTATCTTGGAGTTTTGCTCAATGCTCACATTTTGTACATGGTGTGTACTTCTTTTCTGTTATGATATTTTAAGAAATTGGATTATTACAATTGGTTTCAGAGCATCGATCTTAGGGATTTTCTTCCTCAAGAAAGTCATCTTGGAATTTTTGCTATAACTTTTTTTTTGGGGAAACTTCAAAAATAAAAACTTGGAATTTATTTAGAAGACATATCATGGTATTTATGGTATAAATCTTAGATTTTGATTTGTTGTACTTTCAAAGATACACCCTGTGGAAGATAGAGTTTTTGACTAGTCCTATAATTAGTCTCAAACATGTGTTGGGTAAAACAACCATAAATTCATGACTGAATTCTCAAGACTTACCCCATAGTTCACAAATTGCACAATTTACTACACGCTATGATAATGAATCTAAACAAACAATTTCTTGATACAAAATCAGCATTGTTCTATACTTAGCATATAAACTCAGAAATAGTCATGAAAATGTCAACACACAAAATACTTGATATATATTAAACTTCGATGTTGTGTGCTAATACAAATACAATGAATTAACGAGATTCTGCTCCAATGACTTATGAACTTGTAACATCCCCGACCGTCAACCCCATGACCAAGAAAACGCTACTGTGTAGAAACAACATTCTCATACTTATATATATAACATGAATTAAGTCATATTATGCACATTTAACTAAATCAAATAGAGTAATCACAAAATTACAACTAACATGAAGATTTAATGGGATTAACAGTAATTCATGATTACAGTAGAATACATGATAATATTGTAAGAATCGCAGACATGCATATACTTATAAATTAAGTACAAAATTAAGGCTTATCTTTTATTACTGGCGTAATTCCACCAACCACGTGCAGGCCTTCCATGAACTTCCTAGCCTTAGACCACGCTGCTCATCACGCTCAGTAGTGGGTCACCCTCGAGCTGAGACCAACCTCCACCTAAGGCAAGGAATCTTAGTCTAGGCTGAGGTTACAGGGAAAAATGCATAGAATAACCGAAAGGATTCTTCCCAGGATGCCTTCTTACGCCCGGTACTCACGGACTTTCATTCCCCACATGCTTTTTTCTCTCGGGAGTATACACCTTAAAAAGCACAATCCATCAGTGCTTCACCTCCCTCTCTGGGTCTCGGCAACAGGCTGGATCAAGAAGTCTTAAATCTCCTTAGCTGGTGCTGGACTCTCTCTGGAAGAATACCACTTCCCAACAGACTCCTTCAACTGGAAATATCTTCTCACAGTCATGAAAGACTGCCTCTTCAACTAAGGGCCTCACAACCCGGTTCTTTAGCCCCTTCCAACTCAATTCTCGCACGGTGAGGATAACCACAACACAACCCCACTCAGGAAAAGAGAAAGCAACAACCTACAGACATATCAGGTATGGATTCAACTCTGCAATGGCGGATAGAATGGGTTCTTGAACTCACAAGTCAACTTTCCCCTCCTAACTAGTTCTCTCAACGATGCATAGGTATGTCAAGGACAGACACAAACCAATAATAGAATCAGACGGATGATGTTTTGGTCTTCAGGAAGACGTCTTGGTTTTCTGGTTCTTAGAGCTGCGTGAGGGTATCCGAAATCAGATGCAAAGGATGATGGAATGAGGAGTGACCCCCTCCACGTCTGACTTCTGTAGTTTTTAACTGCATGTTCTTGGGTCGACACATGTCACCCATGAAGTTGCATGCACTCCATCAACATGTGTTCCTCTCCAGGAACTTAGGACAAAACATATATTTCACATGGCTTTTGGAATAATATTAAAATATTATTCCCAAGGACTTAAGCCCCTAGGCTCAACACTTAGCCTCTCTTTCCAACCTTCCATCCCCCAATCCCTTACCCACTTTGTGGAAGCTTAGTCCCCCGTCACTCATTCATCGTGGTCAGTATGTACACAGCGGTGTTTATATTTTTATTAATGTTCTGCATAATTACATATACAAAAATAGGCTCTCGGCCTTAACACTTAGGCTCTTCAGCCTAATAAACTCATAAGACTTACTAGCTTATATTAACTTGGATCACTAGCCTATAAAACATGATTTACTATTCATAAGCATGATTTATTATTCATAAGCATGATTACAACAGGGCTCGCCCTTGAGGGTATTACAATCCCCTCCCCTTATTTTTTCACTGTCCTCAGTGCAACTTTCACACAACATCAACAAGATTTCAAAAATATTAAAAAAGATGTGGGTATTCTACCCGGATAGCATCCTCATGCTCCCATGTTGTGTCCTCAAGACCGTACCAGGTCCACTGGAACTTTACAAGCCCTATAGCTCGATTCCAGAGCTGTTTGCTTTTCCTGTCCAATATGCACACAGGATGCACTTGATGGATACCTTATTGCTCCACTTGAATCACCTTCCAATCGATAACATGATTAGCATCAGGTATATATTTCTTAAGCAATGAAACATGAAACACATTATGTACAGTCATGGATGCAGGTAATGCAAGCATATATGCAACTGGCCCAATCCTTTCTAGGATTTCAAATGGCCCACAAAATCTGGTTGCCAACTTGGCACAGTTTCCCAGCTTCAAGAAACTTCTATTAGCTTTTAATTTTAGGAAAACATGATCACCCACTTTGAGTTCTCTGTGGGTTCTGTTTTTGTCAGCATAAATTTTTTGCCCGTCTTTGGTAGCTTTTAAATTCTTCTTAATTTTAAGCATTTGCTCTTCCATTTCCTTGAGCAACTCTGGCCCAATTACTTCCTTGTCAGTTGGATTATCCCAGCTTACTGGAGTATCGCACTTTTTGCCATAAAGTGCTTCAAATGGGCTCATCTTCAATGATTATTGATACCCATTGTTGTAAGCGAATTCTACCAAGTGTAGGTAGTCTTCCCATTTTGATGGTTTTTCCATCACATACATTCTCAGTGTGTCTTCTATCACTCTGTTCACCCTCTCTGTCTGTCCATCAGACTCAGGATGATAAGCTGTACTAAAGTTCATATTCATTCTGAATCCTTTCCAAAAATTTGAGGTGAATTTCGGGTCTCTGTCAGACACAATTGTTTTAGGAATTCTGTGCAATTGTGCCACTTCCTTCACAAAAATATTATCTGTTGCCTTGTGAGTAGTTTTCAGTGGAATAAAATGGGCAGCTTTTGTAAGCTTGTCCACCACTACCATGATCGAATCATGTAGATTTCCTGTTCTGGGCAATCCTGTAATAAAATCCATTGTCACCACTTCCCACTTCCATTCAGGAATGGGCAAAGGTTGTAGCAACCCTGTTGGGTGCCTGTGCTCAACTTTAACCTTCTGGCATTCCATACATCTGGCGATATATTCAACGATCTCTTTCTTCATACCTGGCCAAAAGTAATGGCTCCTAACTGTTGCCACAGTCTTTTGATATCCAGGGTGCCCAACATAAGTCACGTTATGCATTTCTCTTAGAATCACAAGTTTCAAACCTTGGACATTGGGTATATACACTCTATTTTTGTAGAAAAGTATTCCATCATCTTCCAAGGTGTAATTTTCCTCTTTTTGTGGTCTCTCACTCTGCTGTAGATTTTCTACCAAGTCTCTGTACTGCAAATCTGCATTTGTAGCTTCCAAAATTCTATCCTTAATATCAGTCCTGTACATGCTAATGGATGAAGCATGTAACTTGTGCACCTTTCTGCTGAGTGCATCGACCACCTTGTTTTCCTTCCCTTTGATATGCTTGAAATCAAAGTCATATTCACACAGAAATTCCAGCCACCTACTCTGCCTGGCATTTAAGGTAGGTTGGTCGAACAAGTATTTCAAACCATTGTGGTCTATTCTCAATTCAAATCTCCTTCCCATGAGGTAATGTCTCCATTTCCTCAGAGCGTGAACGATTGCTGCCAAATCCAAATCGTGAGTGACATAATTATTTTCGTTCTCTTTCAACTTCGTGGACTCATAATAGATTATGAATCCATTCCGACTGAGAAATCCTCCCAACCCTTCTTTACATGCATCTGTGCACGCCATGAAATCCACATTTGGATCTTCAATCCTCAAGATTGGAGCACTGGTTAACAACTACTTCAATTGCTGGAAACTTTTCTCACACTCTTCAGTCCACTGAAACTTTTTCTCCTTCCTTTGCAAGGAACTGATAGGGTGAGCTATCTTTGAGAACCCTGCGATAAACCTTTTGTAATAGCCCACTAAACCCATTAAGGATATAACTTCCACCACATTCCTTGGAACTGACCATTCTTTGATGGCCTCAACCTTCTCAGGATCCACGACGTTCCCTTCTTCTGAAATAATGTGCCCCAAGTAATGGATCTGCCTTTGATAAAATGAGCATTTGCTCAACTTGGGATACAACTGGTGTTCTCTCAATAGTTGCAACACCATCCTCAAGTGTTGTTCATGCTCTTCCTCTGACTTGGAATACACCAGAATGTCATCTAGGAAGACTATGACAAACTTGTCTAGATAGTCCTTGAATACACCATTCATCAAGCACATAAAAACAACAAGTGCGTTCGATAGCCCAAACGGTACCAGTGTGAACTCATAATGACCATAGATTGTTATAAAGGTGGTCTTGCTGATGTCTTCATCATTTATTCTTACCTGGTGATATCCCGATCTGAGATCTATCTTCGAAAATATTTTTTCACCTTTCAACTGATCGAAAATATCGTCGATTCTCGACAGAGGATACTTGTTCTTGACAGTTACTTTGTTCAACTATCTGAAATCAATGCACAACCTCAATGTCCCATCCTTCTTCTTCATGAATAGGACCGGGGCACCCCAAGGTGACACGCTTGGGAAAATGTACCTCTTCTTTAGAAGCTCTTCAAGATACAATTGCAACTCTTTCATCTCTAGCGTACTCATTCTATAAGGAGCTTTCGACACTGGAGCTACTCCAAGCATCAAATTTATAGAGAAATCAATATCTGTTTTCAGAGGTAGTTCGGGTACCTCCTGAAATACGTCTTCAAACTTTGTTAGTACTTCATGGTCTCCAATATTTGAGACTTCATCTCTGAATGTTTCCTCCACACGAGATGCAAACAATTGACAACCTTTCATGTAGCACTTTTTCAGCTGCATTGCTGATATTTCTCTAACAAACACAACTCTGGGAATTCCTTGGACTGTTTTTTGATTCCCCTCCTCATCCAAGCAAGTAAATTCCTTGTTATGACAGTCGAGGAGGGCATGGTGCTGGTCCAACCAGTCCATCCCAATAAAACATTCATAAGAGCAGAAAGGCAGAATATTCAATTCATCCTTCGTGCTCAATCCCTTCATGTCCACAGGACAAGACTTAACCAACTTAGTGACTTCCCTCTTGGTTCCTGTAGCCCACTGCACTAACCAAGACTTTTCATGTTTTCTTCTTCATAAATGCAAACTTTCCACCCCCCTAGAATATACATAACTATGGCTAGCCCCTGAATCAATTAAAATAATAAATGGTTGGTTGTTAATCATACCTTCCACTTTATTCATGTGCAACTGAAATTCATCTTGCTTGTTGTCCAGGGCCACATAGATCCTTGGCATTCTACTTTCCATTTCCTCCATTGTTTCATCTTTTTAAACATTATGGAAAACTCTTGCTTTGCCATTTTTATGGGGACAATATTTGTACTTGTGGTTCTCTTTACATCACCAACACTGAATGGGCGTCTGTCTCGACCTTTGTTCCCCCACTTGAGCCATTCTCGGCTCTTTAAACGATGGCTGTCCTTGAGGACTATTTCTGAAAAAGGGAGGTTTGTTTCCCTTCTGCCTCTGTTCTTTCTTAAACTTCTTCTGTTCATCCCAAGCCTTCCGAAAGATAGGCTTTTCTCTTTGTTGTTCATACAAGCATTTCGCTCTTCTTATTGTTTCTTCCATAGTCTTAGGATCATCATACTGAATTTTGTCACCAATGGGAGGTGGAAGTCCACTCAGATACCTATGAATCTTGATAGCCTCATCTTTGATGAATGGAACATACTTCAGTAATTCCAAAAACCTTTATTCGTATTCATCAATGGTCATGCTGCCCAGCTTGAGTTCGAAGAAATCCTTCATCTTTCTTTCATAGTATATTTTAGTCAGGTATTTCCTCTTGAAATACCTCTTGAATTCCTTCCAAGTGATATCTTTCTCTCTAATGTGTTGCACCTACACAAGCTGATCCCACCACATGGATGCTTTTCCTTTTAGTTGATACATCACAATTCTTCCTTCTACATGAGAGGAATAATTTTGCAGTTGGAAATATTTCCTCATGCCAAGCAACCATGTTTCCACATCTTACTCCTTATGTTCTCCATCAAACGTAGGAGGCTTAATCTTGTTCATATCCCATTTCAATTCATCCACTCCAGATCTTCGGTGTTTTCTGGTAGGAGATGGGCTTGAACTACTGTGTGCTTCCTTACCAGAATGATTTGGGGAGTGACGACGATGTCTGCTACCACTCCTCGATCTTGTTTTCTCTCAGGGGTCCTTCGACTCCCTGTTTTTCTTGTGTCACTCTTGTTTTCCAATTTCCTTTCTATTGTTTCCAGGATCTTCAATATCTTTAAGTTAAATTCACCCTGCTGATCCCTGACCCTCATGAGCTTTCAGCTATTGACTCGGTGAGCCTGGGCATATTTTTGCAATATTTCAATGATTTTCATCATATGCCCTTCCTTATCCAATTATTTTCCATTCCCATTGGAGTTCAATCCTTCGACTCCCAAGTTGACATCCCTTCCTTCTCTTTCATTTTCTGAATTGGAGGCAATCCACACCTCTTCCATTTCTGTACTTAATGTCGATTCACGATTGTCTTGACACTTGTTGAACTCTGAACACACAATATGCAGTCAACTGAAGTTTTTCAGGCCTTAAACCCTTAATAAAACTATAACATTCATAAACCAATGCGAATAAGAAAACATTTCGATTCCATGAATTTTCTGAGCTCTGTTTGGCTCTTCAATTTCTAGGCGATAGCCCCCATTTTCTTAGTCCCCAACCCATGCATCCACAGGCCGTGATCAAACGCTAAACTACTAGGTGCTACAAGACTCTCCAAACGAAACCTCAGGTTTCGGGATTCCGGGGCTTCAGGGTTTTGAGTTTCGGGGTTTTGGTCCCAGAGGTTCTCACACTCGCTTCCCTCTCCAACTCCTGACTACTGAACTTCCGACCTCTCTCCCCTTGGGCCTATCACACAGATGTCACCAACCAAGGTAGTGACACATGGTGTCCTTAAGAAGGTCCACACCACTTCTGGTGATGTTATAGGGTCCCACCACTTTCACTTTTCGTTTCAGAGTTTCGGGCATCGGGAGTTCGTGCATCCACACATTTTGAACTTTCGTTTGCCAAAATTATGAAATTACAGTCTATTCATCTACTTGATCCAACGATCAAGCTCCTCTCCTACGATCTACGATGTAGATCGTTTCAGGATTTTGGGGTTTCGAGTTTCAGAGGTATTCACCTCTCCTCACTTCCCATCTCCCGACTTTGCGAAATCCGAAAGGTTCTCACAACTAACTAGAGTGCAAATACACAAGATCTAATGGTTGAGCCCTTCTCCTAGATCTACGACATAGATCTTCTTGGGTTTTCGAGTTTCTGTGTCTTAATGCTCCCCACTTTT
The DNA here is from genome assembly GCA_009831015.1 of Picea engelmannii. Lineage (NCBI taxonomy): Eukaryota > Viridiplantae > Streptophyta > Pinopsida > Pinales > Pinaceae > Picea > Picea engelmannii. The sequence goes on from ML787157.1 coordinate 36,797, forward strand.
CCCCGACAACCGAACTCCCGAAAAGCTTCTCGGATATCCTTCCGGCACCTTCTCTAGATCTAATGGTCATAAGGGATATCCTTTCCCCCCGATCAAATCCAACGGCTCAAACACTTCATGCATTGTGCTCTCTCTCTCCCTGTGGCCATATACCACACCGACTGTGTGTTATATAATACCGCTACACCTCCTGATCTTTGTAACACAACTGAGTGACTCCTGGGCACTCAGGAACATTCAAAGGTCCAAAAATCAGTTCTTCCAAACATGATTCCCACCTGAACTTCGGGTCCAATAACCACTTATGCAACCCATTTAGGTTCAGTGTTGTAAACCACGCTCTGATACCATACTGTAATGTCCCCGACTGTCAACCCCAAGACTGGGAAAATGCTACTGTGTGGAAACAACATTCTCATACTTATATATATAACATGAATTAAGTCATATTACCCACATTTAATTAAACCAAATAGAGTAATCATAGAATTACAACTAACATGCAGATTTAATGGGATTAAGAGTAATTCATGATTACAACAGAATACATGATAATATTGCAAGGATCATAGACATGCATATACTTATAAATTAAGTACAAAATTAACACTTATCTTTTATTACTGGCGTAATTCCACCAACCACGTGTAAGCCTTCCATGAACCTCCCAGCCTTAGACCACGCTGCTCATCATGCTCAGTAGTGGGTCACCCCCGAGCTGGGACTAAGCTCCACCCAAGGCAAGGAATCCTAGTTTAGGCTGAGGTTACAGGGAAAACTACACAAAATAATCGAAAGGATTCTTCCCAGGATGCCTTCTTACGCCCACTACTCATGGACTCTCATTTCCCACATGCCTGTTCTGCTTGGGAGTATACACCTTCACAAGCACAACCCATCAGTGCTTCACCTCCCTCTTTGGGTCTCGACAATAGGCTAGATCAAGAATTCTTAGAGCTCCGTAGTTGGTGCTGGACTCTCTCTGGAAGAATACCACTTCCCAGCAGACTCCTTCACCTGGAAATAGCTTCTCATAGGCCTGATAGACTGCCTCTTCAACTAAGGGCCTTACAACCTAGTTCTTTAGCCCCTTCCAACTCAATTCCCTCACGGTGAGGATAACCACAACACAACCCCACTCAGGAAAATAGAAAGAAACAACCTACAGCTAGATCGGGTATGGATTCAGCTCTGCAATGGCGGATAGACTGGGTTCTTGAACTCACAAGTCAAATTTCCCCTCCTGACTAGTTCTCTCAATGGTGCATAGGTATTTCAAGGATAGACGTAGACCAATAACGGAATCAGACAGATGATGTTTTGGTCTTCAAGAAGACGTCTCAGTTTTCTAGTTCTCAGAGCTGCGTGAGGGTATTCAAAATTAGATGCAAAGGATGATGGAATGAGGAGCGACCCCCTCCACGGCTGACTTCTGCAGTTTTTAACTGCATGTGCCTGGGTCAACACATGTCACCCATGAAGCTACATGCACTCCATCAACATGCGTTCCTCTCTAGGAACTTAGGACAAAACATATATTTCACATGGCTTTTGGAATAATATTAAAATATTATTCCTAAGGACTTAAGCCCCTAGGCTCAACACTTAGCCTCTCTTTCCAACCTTCCAGCCCCCAATCCCTTACCCACTCTGTGGAATCTTAGTCCCCCATCACTCATTCATTGTGGTCGATCTGCACACAATGGTGTTTCTATTTTTATTAATGTTCTGCATAATTACATATACAAAAATAGGCTCCCGGCCTTAACACTTAGGCTCTCCGGCCTAATAAACTCATAAGCCTTACCAACTTATATTAACTTGGCTCACCAACCTATAAAACATGATTTACAATTCATAAACATGATTACAACAGGGCTCATCCTTGGGGATATTACAAAACTATTTCTACAAATTACAAAACACTCAGAGCTTGTTCTCTCGAACTTATTCAACTACCTTCAACTATTGTTGATCTTCCTATCGACTGTTTTCTTTGTTCTTATTCTACTGACTACTTACAGACTCAGACATATATAGATAATATTGAGACTTCATGTAGAAGTAAAAATGACTCAAAAATCAATACAACAATAAATTTGATTGACTTCTATCTACTTAAATTGGACTCGATAAAGATAAATATCGACTTCATTGAATAACTCCCATGCTTTCCAACTGACAAAAAACTGAGTTTGAGTAAACTTGTGAATTTGTGTTTTTAGAATGATGATTGACTGAGTGATCAGGGGATCAAATTTTGCTCAATTTTCAAAGTGCTCAGAATGCGACAAAAACAGTTCCATTGCGTCTGTCTCGTCTTCCTGATTCCGGTGGTATATTTACTTTGTCAAATGGACGTCATATGAAGAAGATATCGCGATCTGTTCGCCAAGCCAAACAGGCAAAAATTTGATGCTGACTGTACTTGTCCGTACAGTCCGTACGGTCTAACGTGGCAGGGCCGTACAGGCCATACAGTGATGACATGGCAGGGCCGTACATGCCATACAGTGATGACGTGGCAGTTATTTATTGGTTGATTGCTGGCGAGTCGGGTGTTGACACGTGTCCAGTTGGTGGCAAATGATATGAGGACACGTGGCCCAATCCATGGGCGCCACATGTCCCCCTCATTATTTGGTTTATGTGTTATATAAAATGTAATGGGAGTCCGTGGGGTTTGACCCCTGGACCTCCCCTCCAATGTAAAGACTTCACAACCTTCCGCTAACCACTATGCCAGCTTTGTTCCTTGTTTCATGTATTCATGCACCTATATTTAAACTTGATTGTTGTATTCAATGGAAAGGGGGGCGGGCCGGGGCTTAGCCCCGACCCGTGGTTTCATACCACAACATATGACCATGTTATATGTAATATAGCTGACCGTTTGGTATGCGCACGTGATTTGAAACTTAACCCTTGGTCATATAAACGTGTGCCATATGACTTGGAGCGTGGGGTTAGTTGCACGGTTTGGTAACAACCTAACCACCTTTGCCTAGCGCGCGGTCATATGCTCTCATACGCCCAGGTGCCGAGGCGGTTAGGGGCTGGCGCACCCTTAACCATCCTACAATTTGCACCGTTGGTGCAGTTGCACCCGATGCTGGATTTTTGCGCTTAAAAGAGCGTGTGAGCCAAGTTCATTCAAGGAGGGTGCGAATTGTAGAACCAGAGACAACAAGTTGGAGAAGGAGACTTCCAGGAGGCCTATCTTTCTCATTTTTCGACCGATTGAGGTGCCGAAAGATCCCAGACAAGGGTTTTGGGATGCTGGGAAGCCATTGGAGCAGTCGGTTTGTCAGTTTGAGCATTGTAAGACATGTTTTTGAGAACTTTTGAGAAATTAATAATAATAATCCATTGGAAGTTGGACCAGTAGATGTAGCCCATAAGAGGGGTGAACTCCTTTATCAATTGCTGTGCTTATGTGTTTTATGTTCAATATTTATGCTACTGTCTATGTGTAATTTGCATAAGTAATCCTTTAATTTATGTGTTGCTAACTGATCCTTTTTCTTTAAACACATAACATTCACTTGCAATAATTATTCAAGTTTTTCAAGTCTTCTTTAATTTTAGATCAAGTTGGTATCAGAGCACTGGTTTTGAAGACTTGATTGTTTGCAAGTTTTGTTTCTGATGCTCACAAGGTTGAAACTCACAAGAGGAGAAGGTCAACTTGTGGAGCCAAGTTCTTATCCAACAAGGAGGAATCAGTTTCATTCACCGCAAGTTTCAGAGAGACATTCACCAAGCATGGCTCATGCAGAAAGTGATGAACGTGTTCCAGATGAAGAAGAAGATCTCAGAAATACTGTCATGGAGTTGAGAAATATGATGAAGATCTTTTTGGAACGGAACATAATGTCGCAGGGTGAAGGCTCTAACCCTTCAATGCATAAGGGAGGCAGTGGTGACAAGACTCTAGGCGGAAATGGAGGGAATAGTGCTTCTCCACCACCCTCTCCTCCTCCATCATCTTCTTCTTCTTCTACCAGTTCAAAACATCTTCCGAATGGGCATGGTAAAACTCCTTCGCAAATTCCTTCATTAAAGCTTGATATAAAATTTGAGTTGCCAATTTATAATGGAGAAGTTAACGCTGAAAAGTTAGAT
>ML787157.1:58248-90422 GCA_009831015.1 Picea engelmannii
ACAGAGACTTCGTGTAGAAGTAAAACTGACTCAACAATTAATACAACAATAAATTTGACTGACTTCTATCTACTTAACAAGACTCAAGAAAGATAAAGATCGGTTTCATTAAATGACTCCCCTGCTTGCCAACTGACAAAAAACCAAGTTTGAGTAAAATTGTGAATTTGTATTTGCAAATTCATGACTGACTGATTGAATGAATGACTGATTCAGCAGAGATGTGAAGCTCACAGACATGTAATTACTATTTCCAACAAAAAGGAAACTTGAAAAACCCGGGGGCAAAAAACCAATTAAGAAGGGGAAGATCTGAAAATGGTGGAAAATTTGGGAGAGCAAGGGGAAACAAATGCAAAGGTGGAATAGAAGTTGGTATTTTGGATTTGGATTTTATTTCCTTAAAGAAGGTATAAAAAATTTGGAAGAGAAAAGTCAGGAAAAGCATAGGGAAAAGGCCAGTGAGTATATGCGACTTGGTATTTTTTGTTTGCAAAATACCAACTAGTTGTTGGATTACTGAGAGGGGGGGGATGAATTAGTTATAGAGAAATTTAATCCTTTTTCACCATAAAATGCAAGTGTTATATCAATGTATCATTATAATCCAATAGTTGCAGAGTAAATAAACAATGAACAAATGAGCAATCACACACATACACAGTACACCAATGTTTTACGTGGAAACCCAAAGTAGGAGAAAACCACAAAATGATTTTTCTTATATGTATTTAAAAATTACATTCATTGGAATCATGAACTTCCTTTGTTTTTCAGCTACAATTGGAAGGAGACTCCAACCCCCTAGTTTCTCAGGCTACAACCTGAGGGAAGCTCCAACCCCCCAATTCTTTGGCTAGAACCAGAAGGAGGCTACAACCCCCTAAGTTCTCCGGCTACAACTGGAAGGTGGGTACAACCACCTATCCTTGCCCCATCCAACTGACCTGAAATATAAATGTCAAATGTAGACAACCTGTCACTGTCACTAAATCAACCACTACCACTGTCAACCTGTCACTATCAACCTGTACAAATAACCTCTAACAACCTGTACCAATCAACCTACACCAAACAACCTATACCAATAACCTGAACCAACATCTACCATGCATCAACCATGCATCAACCTTGACTCATCAAGATGTACCAACATCTATACACCTCATGTATGTGCCAACTCGTCAAATATACACCTCATGTATGTGCCAACTCATCAACTACTTGTCTCAACCATCTACCCAACCTGTACCTCAACCATATACCAAAGACATACACCAATATAACCATCAAACTTTATCTAACAATTCATCACTCTATCCATAAACCAAATACCATAAACCCTTACATCAAACCATGTGCCACAACCTCATTGTTATATAGCCTCAAGATAAACCAACAACTTCAACAACACATCACAACCAAAAGACCAATACCCATATGACCAATACCAACAACAAAATATCAGCTGTATCCCTTAACAAATATGATATATGCAACAATACTAAACATCCAATACCATCTCAAGAGATAAACCCTAGTTCACAAAACATACCTCAAACAAGATGTGCCATATCTCTCATAAATAGACCCCAACCATGTTGTTGCCATGATTTTTCTGCCGCACTTTTTCTGCATGAGGTTTCTGCCATGATTTTTCTGCCGCGATTTTTCTATCGCACTTTTTCAGCCGCGATTTTTCTGTCGTACTTTTTCTGCTGCATTTTTCCTACTGCACTTTTTCTACCAGACTTTTCCTGCTGCACTTTTCCTACCACACTTTTTCTACCGCAATTTTCCTGCCGAACTTTTTCTTCCACACTTTTCCTGCTGCAGTTTTCCTACCTCACTTTTTCTGCCGCACTTTCTCACTTTTTGTTGCCGCACTTTTCCTACCGTACTTTTCTCTATCAATAATACCTGCCCAAATAACCTTTCACAAAATATATATTCAATGATATTCAATAGGTTCAAGTGTGATTAAATGAGAGAGCCTTGCCTCTTATTTATACTTTCATGTAGCATCCCACTTTCCTTAATTTAGGGAGTTCTCCATTAACTTTATTATCTAAATAATTTCTTTTGCAAAAACTTTGACTATTTTGACCTTTTGGGGATTCTAGATGACTTATGAGGGTTCTTGTAATGTTCCTGACTTGGCTAGTCTAGGAAACCCTACTAATGTGTGTGTAGGATCAAAGGTTTACAACATATAAATGATCATACAAATAATAAACGTGACAAAGGACTACAAAGTTTGCATTATGATATCTCTTTGGATTACAAAATGGCTGAATACGGCTGAATAAACTGACAATACTCGACTAGATCAACAAACAAAGGATTTTAGCCAGAATACAAATAAGTAACTGCGGCTGAATAAAATAAAAACACTCGGCTAGATCAAAAGACAAAAGGATCTTAGCTGTAATACAAATAAGCAACTAAAAGATAATACCCAGAATATGGGAGCACTTCGGAATCAATGAAGAATGATGAAAGACCTGGATGATCTTCCCGGTGACTAGGGTGTGTCTTTCAACACCGAAATCAGCCAACTGGTGTCTTCCTCATGGACTACACTGAACTATTTCTTCTGAGATGCATCTCTTCTCCTCAATGACAAGTCATAATCTGCATAATGATGAATTAGGTCGCTGGCCCTTCCTTTATAGCTTTCCAAGACCCTAAATCATGCTAAAACCCTAATTCACCGTTGACTTCAAAAACCCTAAATCACTGTTGAAACCATAATTCACTGTTGACTTCTATTTTTAGCTCATAATGACTTAAAAATGATTTCAACCCTTTTTAGCTCAATGCCACTTTCTGAATATAACACCTGTGACTGGAGTGACCTATAGTAACCCTGTTTACCCCTCTTTGGCCCTGGCTATAGTCTAACGGGGTAGTTTAGACCATTAATCCTCCTCTCTAGAGATCCTATTTGGAAAGGGACATTACAGTCCTCCCTTCCTGAAATTGCTTGTCCTCAAGCAATACCAGTCTAGGATGCTTCAACACCTGCTCACTCTCCCAAGTAACTCCCTCTACTGGAAGCCCTCTCCATCTGATCAAACACTCTCTGATGACCCTGCTCCTCATTTTCCGCTCCTGGAACTCCAAAACATCCTCCAGAACTAAATCCAACTGTCCCTCCTCATCCAACGGGGGAAGCTCCTCTGATGTGCTAATGAATTGTCCCACTGCCTTTTTGAGGCAAGACACGTGGAACATGTTATGAATCTTTCTCCCCTCTGGAATCTCTAGCTCATAAGAAACCTCACCTACTCGACACATGATCTTGTAAGGACCATAAAATCTGGGCTTGAGCTTCTCGGCCCCACTATTCTTCAGAGATGATTGTCTGTAGGGTTGGAGTCTCAAGAAAACCAAATCTCCAACCTCAAAGCTACACTCTATCCTGTGCCTGTCCACACTTATCTTATGTTGGTTTTTCTTCGTCTGTAGGTTCTCTTTCAACAACTTGAGAATCTCCTGACTCTCTATGATCCAATCCTTGGCCTTGGGAGATTTTCTCTCCCGGAAGACCAAGTCTACCAAAGTGGGAGCATCACATCCATACAATGCTTGGAAGGGTGTCATACCAATGGACATGTGGAAGGTGGTGTTGTAGAAATGTTCTCTTAAATGTAACCACTTTACCCATGCTCTTTGTTTTACTCCTACATCGAAATGTCGTCTTCTCTATGTCTTGCTCTTAGATACTGATCTGATGATATCTAGAGCGTAGATCAATTTCTGAGAAGAAAACTGCCCCATGCAGTTCATCCATCAACTTGTCAATTCATGGGATAGGGTATCGATTCTTGATGGTTTTCTTGTTAAAGGCTTGGTATTCAATGCACATCCTCATGGTGCCATCCTTCTTCAGAACTAAGACAACTGAAGAAGCAAATGGGCTGCTGCTCGGTCTGATGTGTCCCATCGTCAGAAATTCCTTGATTGCCTTCTCCAGCTCATCCTTGAACCTCCTAGGATGATGATAGGGATGGTGATCATAGGTTTGGCCACCTCCTCCAACTCAATGGTGTGATCAAACCACCTATCGGGTGGTTTCCCTAGTGGAATTGCATCAAAGACCTGCTGATGTCATCCCAATAAATTCTTGATCTATGTATGGTATTGTTGTCGACCTTCTGAATCCTTCTAAGTAGTGATCAAGCATTTTGCGGCATATGCTACCTCCCCATGTCTAAATATCCTCTCCATCCTCTTGGTTTAAACTGTCCTGGGTGCTCCTGTCGACATACCTCTTAGAACAACCTTCTTCCCATCCTGATCTTTGAATCCCATTTCCAAGGTTTTCTAGTTGGTAGTGATTTTTCCCAAGGTAATCATCCACTGAACTCCTAACACCACATCTGTGTCCGATAGGTCAACCACATAAAATGTGTCTCTCACTATGTAGTTTCCTAACTTCATCTCTAAGTTTGGAACTCTGTCTAGATACTCCACTGTGTGGCCATCTGCTACCGTAACATCAAACCCCTCAAACTCCTCTGTCTGAAGTTCCCATATCAATACTAGTGAAGTGTCAATGAAGTTGTGGGTGGCCCCACCATCTATCAGGGTGATTGCCCATTTCCCCTGAATAATACCTCTGACATGAAGGGTATCATACCTGGGAACACCAGAAAGGGTCGCTATGACACCTCCCTTTGCTGGTTTCCTCTTGTTAGCCTGTTCTGGTGGTTGTGGGACTACTGGAGGATGGGATCCTACTAGTGTCGGTGGTCTACAGGGAGGATTCTCCTCTACTGGTGCCGAATCCTCCTCTAAACTAGTGGATCCACTGTCTTTCTCCTCCTCCTCAGTATCCACGATGTCTTCTGCTACCTCAATATAATGAATCTCTCCCTTTCCCATGCACTTGTGGCCTGGGACCCAAGGATCTTTGCAGCTGAAGCAAAGCTTCTTCCTCATAAGATCTTGCCTAGTCTCATCATCCAACTTCTCCTTTCCCTTCCATTCTCTCTGGAATGGTTTCATGTCTCGATCCCTCTGGGGCACAAATGGTTTGGAGAAAGATTTAGTCTTTGGCACTTAGTTTTCTAGATATCGAGTGTGAAGGATGGCATCCTGCAAAGTGGGAGGCCTGTATGCCTTCACCCATCCTATCAAAGGATTTTTGAGTCCTTTTGTGAATAGCATGATTAGCCCGGGCTTTGATATATCTATCACTGCCATGACTACCCGCTGAAACTCTGTGATGAACACCTCTACTGTGCTAGTTTGTCTCAACTGGTCTAGATCCATAAAGTGTATCTCGGCATCCTTCCTATCAAACCTGTCCATGAGCCTATCTGTAAACTCCCTATAGGAGGTGATGCGACTATGACCCAATGTCACCAGTCCATGATACCACCACTCGTGTGCCTCACCCTCCAAGTGTAAGGTCACAAAACTGATGGCCTCTATCTCGGTCATCTGGTTGAGCTTGTAATATGTGTCTAGCTTCTGTACCCAAGCTCTAGCGGTGTATTTGGATGATCCGTCGAAAGAAGAGATGGTGAGTTTCCCAACTTTTCGAATGAAATCGAGGTTATGCCCCTGCTGCTGTTGTGGTCCTCCCCTCGACGACTCTCTGGGGAGGTTCCTGAGTCTAAGTCCACAGTACTCAACTAAGGTCATGTCCTGATGGAAGTCACGACCCAATGTTGTGTACTCCCTCCTATACTCTACAATGTCATCGACATGAGTGGGTGGCCTCTATGCTATCGATGGTGGTGCTGCTATCGGGGGTGCCCTCTGAAAACTAGGAAATAAGAGTCTGAGAATCCTACTTGCAGAGGTGTATGTGCGAGAGGGTGATTGGGGTCTACTTCATGCTCCTGAGTTCCCCTGTACTGCATGTGAGACTTGTGTATCTAGGGTGTCCACTCTATCCAATCTATCAACCACCTATGCCAAGGACTGAGACATGGTCCGTTGACTAGCTAACATATCATTGATAACCTGCATGAAAGCTGCCTTTGGATCTACGGGGGCCTTTCCACTTCCCTCTGGTCACTCATATCTGTCTCCTAGAATCCTCTCTACCTCACGCTTAGCCTCACACTATGCCCTTCTCTCTACTTCTTTGTGTGCCTCTTCCTCTTCCTCTGAGCTAGGAGGAAAAAGGGGGAAAATCAGGCCTATGCCTTCTTTCTGATTCCTATTGTAAGTGACATATTCGTCACCTACGTGTTCACGGCCCTCTGGGTCTTCTGTTGCACTCATTATCTTTAGTCACAGGTTGGCAAGACTAAAGATATAATACCATTGTAATGTTCCTGACTTGGCTAGTCTAGGAAACGCTGCTAATGTGTGTGTAGGATCAAAGGTTTACAACATACAAATGATCATACAAATAATAAAAGTGACAAAGGATTGCAAAGTTTGTATTATGATATCTCTGTGGATTACAAAATGGCTGAATGCGACTGAACAAACTGACAATACTTGTCTAGATCAACAGACAAAGGATCTTAGCCAGAATACAAATAAGCAACTGCGGCTGAATAAAATAGCAACACTCAGCTAGATCAAAAGACAAAAGGATCTTAGCTGGAATACAAATAAGCAACTAAAAGATAATACCCGAAATATGGGAGTACTACGGAATCAATGAAGAATGATGGAAGACCTGGATGATCTTCCCGGTGACTAGGGTGTGTCTTTCAACATCGAAATCAACCAACTGGTGTCTTCCTCCTGGAATACACTGAACTATCTCTCCTGAGATGCGCCTCTTCTACTCAATGACAAGTCATAATTTGCATAATGATGAATTAGGTCATTGACCCTTCCTTTATAGCTTTCCAAAACCCTAAATCATGTTGGAACCCTAATTCACTGTTAACTTCCAAAACCCTAAATCACTATTGAAACCCTAATTCACTGTTGACTTCTACTTTTAGCTCATAATGACTTAAAATCATTTTTAACCCTTTTTAGCTCAATGTCACTTTCCAAATATAACACTTGTGACTGGAGTGACCTCTAGTAACCCTGTTTACCCCTTTTGGTCCCTGGCTATAGTCTAATGGGGCGGTTTAGACCATTAAGCCTCCTCTCTGGAGATCCTATTTGGAAAGGGACATTACAGTTCTCCAACTTCACATGGCCATAACTCTCTAACCGTGAGGAGTTATGTGACGTTCCACATACTATCGTAAATGGCATGACATGTACTATCCATCTATAATAGTTTTACCTGCAAATATATCAAAGCTCATACCATTATCCATCAAAAAAACTTGGTTCCATTACCCAAACCTTTGTGCTACCAGAATTCTCTACCGGAATTTCTTCAAGGGTTGACATCAATGATGACCAACCTAATTAATCAACAATATCCCCCTTTTTCATTGATGGAAACACTTTGATGCAATATTGAATTCATTTCATGCAATACTGAAGTCATATCACTCATGCTCCCCTTATGACCATTGCCCCCCCCTGGAACCATGCCTCTATGTTCTGCATCTGATAAATCTCTCTCCCTTTGTCATCAATGGCAAAGGTATCTTTCCATCCGGGGCTGCTGCCCCTAAATGAATTGTCCTTGGGGATACTCCCCCTGACTAAACTCTTCCTGAAACTGATCTTCCGGCCTGAACTGTCCTCTTTATGGTGCTTCCTCATGCAAATCTAAGAAATATAAGATAAGCATTCAAAATCATTCATTTTGGAGTAGAAATTACTTAGAGTCTTTAATGAAGATACTCAAAGGCTTCCCATGGAAGTGGTTTTGTAAATATGTATGCCACTTTTTCTTTTGTGCCCTCATATTCAACTTTGATGTTCTTCTCTGCAACCTGTTCCCGTAGAAAGTGATACTTTATTGGAATGTGCTTCGTCTTGGAGTGCATCACCGAGTTCTTTGAGATACTGATGGCGCTTGTATTATCACAATATATTGGAATGGGCTCATCATACTCAACCTGTATATTTGACAGAGTTTGTTTCATCCATAGAACCTATGTACAACATGTTGCTACTGCAACATACTCTGTCTCAAATGTATATAAGGATATTGATGATTGTTTCTTGCTTAACCATGATACTAAACACTCACCCAAGTAGAACACTTCTCCATTGGTTCTTCGTCAATCATCAATGAAACCTGGCCAATCTGCATCTCTGTAGGCAATACGTGATATATCCTTTCTTTTTGGATACCATAATCCAAACTCTTATGTTCCTTTGAGATATATGAAAATCATCTTCACTTGCTAATACATGTGATTCCTTTGGTGATGCTTGAAATCGTGCCACCTGTCCAACTGCCTACATTACATCTGGTCTGGATGTTTTCACATATAATAAGATACCAATCATTGACCTGTATTGCCTCTAGTCTATAGACTTTGAATCATCATCTTTGCTCAACTTGCAACTAGTTTGCAGTCTTCCATTCCGAACCTCTTTAGCATTTCTTTGATATACTTAATTTGATAAATAAAAATTCCTTAGTTTTTTTGATGTATATGAAGACCCGGAAAGAAGGATAGTTATCTAAGTAATGACATTTCAAATTCATTCTGCATATCCTTACTCTGTTTTGAATGTGAATTGTTGTATGCACTGCATGTGTCCAAAAAATATTTGTCAATTTGGAATCCATTAGCATTGTTCAAGATTTCCTATGTAATTATCATCCATTATGATAATGTTCTTTTCTCTATGAACCACTCTCTGAACCAATCTATGAATCCATGCTCTCGTTTATACTGTCCAAGACTCTACTTGCACAACTCTTTCATAATGTTGACTCATTTATCACTATACTATCATGAAGTATTGATTAATTCATCAAACTGTCCTTCTGCTAACTGACTACTCTGGATCTGTCTTCTCAAACTCTACAATCTGCGTGAAGAATGGTTCTTTGGTCTATCACAGCTATTGCATAGACTCCCCCTGTCTAATATTCATATTACCTGGAAGTCTCTAAGTCGGATGACTCAGAACAATTCCTTCTCTGATGTGTATTCATCATCATATTCATTGGTAGATTCATCATCATCTCCATTGGTAGATTCATTATCTCTCTGAGCTTAAACTTATTTCTTTCTATCTGTGGATTCATCTTTCACTAGAATGCTTGAAAGTACAATCTCTTGAACCTGTTCCTTATTTATCTGTCTTTCTTTTCTTTCAGTTATTTTCCAAACCTTTATGTATATGACATCTTTCTTTTTCTCTGTAGAATTTTATTCATCTCATTTTATTGTCAATCTTGTGATCTCTGGGACCTGGTCTTTGTTCACCTGTTCTTTGTGTTTTCTTACCCATACTTTCTTATATCTGATATCAGTGTTCTCTTTCATGGAAGCATTGATCATGATTCTACAATCACTAGCTATGTGTCCATAGTTATGACATTTGTAACATTCAATGTTACGCGGGGCCACATATTCACTTCTTGTTTGAACAATTCTTTTATAATCCTTGCAATCTGCAACCTTATGTCAGAAATTAGTACAATAAAAACAATGATCATAAAAGTAATTTTCATACCTAGGAGTGAATGATCTTCTTTGTGGTGTAGTCCTTTTGAATTTCTTCCTTGACTGATCATGATCATGATTGAAGCTTCTTTGTGGCTTGAACATGAATGGTCTTCTTGAAGATATATCTTCAATAGTTTTCTTAGATTTTGGTTGACCATGATTCCTTCCTTTGAGTACTTCTACATAACTCTTTCTATTTTCTTCATTCTTCTTTTCTAGCAACCTTGAATGCTTCTCTTCATTCTCTAAAACTGATGTGGATGTTTCTGTCTCTTCAATGTTCTTGTTGATCTTGACAATTTTACTTCTTAATGTGACAACCTCTTCTTCAAGCTTCTCAACCTCTTCTTCTTTCTTCATTACTTGAGACTTCATGACTTCGTTTGTTCTTTTCTTTTCTTCAAGATGAATTTTTAATGTGATTATTTCTTCTTTAAGTCTTTTCTCTTCTTGACCAAACTTTGCCTCAAGCTAGTTTAGATCGTTAGTTCTTTCCTTAATATGATCTGTCAATATATTCTCTCTCATTTCTACTTCTTCCTTATGTGCTTCTATGTTGGCTTCTAAATACTGCTTTTGATATTCAATATTTTCTTCGATCTTTCTGGCTTCTTCTAGCTGAGTTCTTAAGTTGTCGATGACCTATTGGGATTCTTAAAAAATGTGAACACTTTCTTTTTGTTTCATCAATTCTTTCTTGAGTGACTTGTTTTGTTCTCTTAGTTCATCTAAAACACTAATCAATTATCTGGTGATTATTTACTCTTCATCTTCTGAATCTGTTTGACATGGTGAACATAAATCTTCTTGATCTTTATCTGCATCTTCTTTTGCATTTTTCGAATCTGCGATGGGTGAATAATATATGTCGTGTAACATATCCCAAGGTTCTTTGGATGATGAACATTTACCAACCTTTTCTCTTAACAGATTAGGTAATCCTTCCCAGATGAAATCCATTGCTATTTTTTTATTCTTCTTCGATTCCTTCTTGGCTACAGTCTTTTCCCTTTTTGGACTATCATATCCTGTAACAACTGATAGCCAAATATAATGTCCTTGTGCCTGTAAAATTACTTCTGTCCTTCTGCTCCACATCTCATACTTAAAACCATTTTGACCATTAAACATTGGTACTCCATTCTCAAAATAATCCATGATCTCCTTCCAGTGGTTAAACTGTTTCCTGAAGGAACCTGCTCTGATACCAATTATTGGATTACTGAGAGGGGGGGTGAATCAATATCAATGAAAGTGTTATATCAATGTAGCATCATCATCCAATAGTTGCATAGTAAATAAACAATGAACAAATGAGAAATCACACACATACACAGTACACCAGTGTTTTACGTGGAAATCCAAAGTGGGAGAAAACCACATAATTCTTTTTCTTATATGTCTTTAAGAATTACAGTCATTAGAAGCACCAACTTCCTTTTTTTCCAGCTTCAACTGGAAGGAGGCTCCAACCCCCTAGTTTCTTAGGCTACAACCTGAGGGAAGCTACACCTCCCCAATTCTCTGGCTACAACCAGAAGGAGGCTACAACCCCCTAAGTTCTCTGGCTATAATCGGAAGGTGGCTACAACCACCTATATTTTCCCCGTCCAACCACTCTGAATATAAATGTAAAACGTAGACAACCTGTCACTGTCACTGAATCAACCACTACCACAGTCAACCTGTACCAATAACTTGTAATAACCTGTATCAATCAAACTACACCAAACAACATGTACCAATAACCTAAACCAACATGTACCATGCATCAACCTTGACTCATCAAGATGTACCAACATCATCAACTATACACCTCATGTATGTGCCAACTCATCAACTATGCACGTCATGTATGTGCCAACTCATCAACTACTTGTCTCAACCATGTACCCAACATGTACCTCAACCATATACCAAAGACATACACCAATATAATCATAAAAAATTATCTAACAATTCATCACTCTATCCATAAACCAAATACCATAAACCCTTACATCAAACCATGTGCCAAAACCTCACTGTTATGTAGTCTCAAGCTAAATCGACAACTTCAGCAACGAATCACAACCAAAATACCAATACCCATATGCCAAATACCAACAAAAAAATACCAGTTGTATCCCTCAACAAATTTGATATATGTAGCAATACTGAACATCCAATACCATATCAATAGCTAAACCCTAGCTCACAAAACATGCCTCAAACAAGATGTGCCATATCTCTCATAAATAGACCCCAACCATGTTGTTTCCATACTTTTTCTGCCGCGATTTTTTTGCCATGTTTTTTCTGCCAAACTTTTCCTTTCGCACTTTTTCTGCTGCGATTTTTTTTCCGTGATTTTTCTGTTGCAATTTTTCTACCACACTTTTTCTGCAACACTTTTCCTGTTGCACTTTTTCTGCTGGAGTTTTCCTGTTGCATTTTTCTACTGCACTTTTTCTGTCACAGTGTTCTTGCTACACTTTTTTCTGCCGCACTTTTTTTGTCGCACTTTTCTCTATCAATAATACCTTCCCAAATAACTTTTTACAAAATAGTTATTCACTGATATTCAATAGGTTCAAGTGTGATTAAATGAGAGAGCCTTGCATCTTATTTATACTTTCATGTAATATCTCATTTTCCTTATTTTAGGGAGTTCTCCATTAACTTTATTATTTAAATAATTCCTTTTGCAAGCACTTTGACTACTTTGACCTTTTTGGACTTCTAGATGACTCATGAGGGTTCTCCAACTTCACATGGCCATAACTCTCTAACCATGAGGATTTATGTGACATTCCACATACCACCGAAAATGACATGATATGTACTATCCATATAGAATAGTCTTACCTACAAATATATCAAAACTCATACCATTATCCATCAAACAAACTTGGGTCCATTACCCAAACCTTTGTGCTACAGGAATTCACTACCGGACTTTCTTCAAGGGTTGACATCAATGACAATCAACACAATTAATCAACACTAGCAAAACCTAGGAAGACAAAAAGTTGTTAAGTCCTAAGATAAGTACAAGTTGAGCTTTCATATTGTTAGGACCCTATAATGTACCTTTTTGCTCACACTTTTTGCTACCATTACATCCTTTTTCACTCACATTTAAACTCACATTATCACCTTACCCTATCTTTCCAAAGCTATATAATGTCTCTTCTCTTTACTATATGTTTAATTTGTTTTGCATATAATTTTAAATTACTCTCGTACTTAACCGTTGATCAGAAATATATAAGTGCTGAAACAGTTCGAACTGCAGATTATCATTGTTGTTTAAAGGCCCGTTGCTGAAACAACAACTCATACAAGAAGAAGTTGTTACACTCTCTGTGGTCTACGATGCTAAAACAACAACTCACACAAGAAGAAGTTGTTACACTCTCCATGGTCTACGATGCCGAAACAACAATGAAGCTATTACACTAACCACAACAGCCGCACCTTGAGCCATAATTAACCATTGCTACTGTGTGAGACCATGTTGCTGAAACAGTCAGAATGCAAATCCGGTTGCTGAAACAACCCACGATTTGTGATGATGAAGCAACATACAACAACAATAACAAGAAGATAAATAAGGAAGATGTTATTCCAGCCGCAACAACAACACTCACTCAACATATTTTTAACTATTGTAATGGCATTTTTTTATGGGAGACCAAGATATCGTATTCCAGTATAGAGATCATATCTGACTAAGAATAGGATTCAGATGTACACATGTAATTTGTTGATCAAATTGTATCGAGGGGATTCTCCTCTTTAAATAAGAGGAAATCATCATTAGAAAGGACCTTCTTCTTAGCTAAGAAAGGATTCATAGAGAAGGATGTGTTTTACTTCAGACATTGTAATATGATATAGTTGACAGATGAATAAAAGATTGTTCTGAGCATTCATTTCTATTTCCTCTCGTTTCAGGGGAATCTTGTGAGAAGGGAGGGCCCACCTTCTTCACAAGATTCACCCATTATCTTTGTAGTGTGTTAGTGTTATTTATGTTCATGCCTTGATTAAATTATGTTTTGTTGAAACAATACTTTACTGAACTCTAATTTTGTTGAAACACTACTTTACTGAACTATGTTTTGTTGAAACTCTGCTTTACTGGTTGTTACATTGTTTTCATATAATTCATGCTTGGGTAACTGATAATCATTCTAGTTAGCAATCCTGTTTGGTGAATTTACGAAAGCGTGATAATCAGGGATAGGTGTTGAAGATTCCTTCTTGGGGAATAGGGTTCTGTTATCTGTTAATAGATAGTTAGTCTTCAATGTGTGTCAATCATTTCAATTAGCAATGAGTTCATGAAATTATGATGATCGGAAACAGGTGTTGAAGATTCCTGCTTAGGGAATAGGGTCCTTTTCTCTGTTAAGAGGTAGTTAGTCTTCAATGTGTGTCAATCATTTCAATTAGCAATGAGTTCATAAAAGTGTGATGATCGAAAACAGGTGCTAAAGATTCCTGCTTGGGGAATAGGGTCATGTTCTCTGTTACAAGATAGTTAGTCTTTCCTTTTGCAGTGTCTTGAAGGATTTCTTTCCTAGGTTGTTATTTCTTAATGTAATCCAAGATTCTTTGGACAATTATTTCTTTAAACTTTGAACTCTGCAATAGGTAGGTTTCTTTCCTATAATTCAAAGTAGAACTTCAGTTTGTTCAAGGCAAAGTGTGATTAATGTATTTTTACTACAACTATAGATTGCTTTTGAGATTGACCATATACAGTGCGTGATTACCTTTGAAATAAACATACTTCCCTGGGTTGACAATTTATGTAGCACTTGATTGTTTAGTTAAATAAGCAATTATAGTGACCAACATTTTTGCGTCATTGTCGGGGAAGGTAATTATAGATTTCAAAAGCACTTATGTTCTTTCAGATATAAAGATTGCATGAGAGGACGCGGAGACCCCAAAGAAAATGACCCTACAGGTGGCAGGGGTAGAGGAAGAGGAGGAAGAAAGACTTATATTGACGAGATTCTATCAAAATCTGAATCTGCTACTCCTCAACGACCAAACTCTCGGAAACCAAAGTCCTAACCTTCCTTTCAAGCAAACTTCGAAACAGGGAAAGAGGTTTGGAGTCATGAGACAGTCGAGAAACCAACAGGCAACATTGAGGACAGAGCAAGCACAACAGGGGAGCAAACAGAAGAAAACATGGATGAGTACAATGAAGAATTGCATCATGAAGAACAAGCAGGTCCTGAAAGAGAGGTAAATGATGAAAACTCTTTCTTCACATTAGGATTTCTTATTGGTGATCTTCCTAGAGGGGTAGCTCCCATGAAGAAAATTCCACTCTCAGCACTACCTAACTTTCATGGTTTATCCTCAGAAGATCCTGATTAATTCCTTTTTGAGTTTGACATATTATGCAGAAGTTATGATTACATTTCCAATGCTCAAAAATTAAAGCTATTTCCAGCGACATTGAAAGGAAATGCACTAAGATGGGTCATGAGTCTTGAAGGCCATGTAATCACAACACGGGATCAAATGAAATAGAAATTCCTGCATAAATACCAGGACTATTGCCGAACAAGAGAAAAAAGGGAAGAACTATTTAAGATGATACAGAAAGAGGATGAAAATCTGAAGGACTTTGTAGAAAGGCTGCAGTATAATCTACAAAGATCCAGTCACCTCGATGTAAGTAAAGATATTCTTAAAACAATATTACTAAAAGGAGTAAGGGATGACTGCCTAGATATGCTGAATATGCTTGGAAAAGGGGACATATCTAAAGAATCATATGATGAGATTGTTAACCTATGTAAAAGATGTTCAAGAGGAGCTTCAAGGAATAGATCAAATAACAGGGATACCACATTTTCAAGAGTCCAAATATCAGCCAGTGGGGGAGCAACAAGAGATGAAATAGGTAATTTACTTGAAGGTTTTAAAACTGAAATGTTAAGCTCTTTTGCCTCACAAATTGACACCCTGCAGATTCAAAAGAAGCAAGCAGAAGCAGAAGTAGCTCTGTCCATCTTTTGTTTTAAATGCAGAGACAAGCACCCACGAAGGGAATGCCCATTGGACAAAAATCCAATCTGCACCATCTATGATAAAGATCATGAAACTCAACAATGCCCTTCTCTACCAGGAATCAAGGCAACATTACAACCAACTGATGAAGAAGTTGAAGATGTCTATCTGTTGACACAGAGAAGGCAATGGAAACCGCGGGGACAAGGTATGAATCCTAATATGCCATTTACATATTCTAATCATTGGAATAACTATCCTTCTTTCAATCAAATGAATTACCCTCCCTATAATCAAATGCAATACCTAAATCAAATGAATTACCCACCCATGAAACAAACTAACCCTCCCTTTGTTGATCTGTCAATGTGGAATCCTTGGCCTCCACAACAACAACAACCGTATCTGAACCAATGGAATCCAAATTGGAGAGGACAACAACCCCTGTTCCCAAATCAATTACCTCTATCACAATTTTTGCAACCACTCTCCTTACCATCAGGTACTCCACCAAACAATCAAATAATGAGGCCCCAACTACCTATACAACCTAACCCTAACCCCAATAATAAAGCTGTGCAGTGCATTGATATTCATAACCAGGCTACATTTTCTCTTCTCCCTGCGCAATGCAACAATATTCATTTATGATCTGGGAGAATAGTAGAACCTATCATAGCTGATGTTACCTCTTCTGATAAAGAGGAAACAAAAGAGCATGATGTACTTGAAGAGGTACAATAATCCTCTAACACTGTTGCTGAAACAACAAAACCACCATTTCTTGAGCATTTAGCTTTGACTAAAACGCCTGAGCCACCTACTTTCAATCTTCTAGGGGAATTACAAAACCTTTATGTCAAAATTCCTCTATTACACGCACTCTGAGATGTACCAATTTATGCCAGGACTATGCGAGACATTTGTGTTAAGAAACCTGGTAGGAAAATTAAAGATCCCCTTACAGTTCATGTCATGGGTGACTTGTCTGCACTAATGTCAGGTAAAGTTCCCCCAGTTAAATATGGTGATCTCGACCACCCTACCGTCTCAGTACAAATTGGAAAAATGATAATCCCTCGAGTCCTGGTAGACCTAGGTGCCACTATCAATATTATGACTTTGGAAACCTCACAACTGTTACAACTGCAGAATGAAATCAGAGATACCCCAACTATCCTAGAATTAGCTGACTGTTCTACAATCAAACTGGAGGGAGTCATTGAAGACCTAATTATCTCAGTAGAATCCTGGAATTATCCAGCTGACTTTGTGGTATTACAACCTAAAACAAAGTTGGGGGGCCACCCTCTAATTTTGGGCAGGCCTTGGCTAGCCACAACAGATTCTTTTATCAGTTGTAGATCAGGTTCAATGACAATTTCCAATGGTTACGAGACTAAACAGCTTACCCTCTACCCTCGGGCTACACCCTTGATTAATAATGATAATTCTGTATGGGTAAACTTTGATGATCAACTTACTCAACCCATCTTGACTATCAGACAAGCCTTAAGCCTTAAAGATGCCACTGAGGATGAAGTAATTAATAATTTTATTTGTGAACCCTCCTCCATGATTCCAGAAACTCACAACCAACTAGCTTCACTTTTGGAGTCAGATAATCAGGAAAACCTTGACTCTGAAAACCCACCTCAAACATCTGCCACCATCTCTTCTAAAAGCATACCAGTAGAAATTGAACCTGACAAAACACTGAACATAAACCCCAACCTGACAGATGTTGAAACACAACAATTAATGAAGTTACTTCTTGAACATAAAGAAGCATTCACATGGGACTATACATATATGAAAGGAATCTCTCCTTAATTATGTACTCATCGTATATATATCAAGGAAGATTGTCAACCAATCTGCCAATCTCAACGACGAATGAACCCTAATTTAAGAGAAATCCTTAAAGAAGAACTTCAAAAATTGCTCAATGCAGGGTTTATATATCCTATATCAGACAGTGAATGGGTTTCCCCGTTGGTAATAGTTCCTAAGAAAAATGGGAAATGGAGAGTATGTATGGACTATAGAGCCTTAAATAAAGCCACTCAAAAAGATCACTTTCCATTACCATTCATTGATCAGGTGTTAGATAGTTTGTCAGGGAAGAATTTTTTCTCCTTTCTAGATGGTTTCAGTGGGTATAATCAGATCAAAATTGCACCCCAAGACCAAGATAAAACCACTTTTACTAGCCCTTGGGGAACTTTTTCTTATAGATTTCTCCCATTTGGATTATGTAATGCACCAACAACCTTTCAAAGAGCAGTTATAGGAATCTTCTCTGATATGCTTAATGACTCTATGGAAATTTTTATGGATGATTTTACCCCTTATGGTGTTTCTTTTCAGGAAGCACTACAAAACCTTGAGAAAGTACTTAAACGATGTATACAAGCCCACCTCTACTTAAGTACAGAAAAATTTCATATGATGATGAATGAAGGAATAGTGTTTGGACATTTTATTTTATCTCAAGGAATCTAGGTGGATCCATCCAAGATACAAGTCATTAAAAATCTTCCTATTCCCAAAACCCAAACAGAGGTAAGAAGTTTTCTAGGACATGCTGGATACTACAGAAGATTTATCAATTTTTTTTTCAAAATAGCTTCTCCCCTGTTTGTGTTACTGATGAAAAATGCTGAATTCAAATGGACTAATTCTTGCCAGTAAGCATTTAATACACTTAAATATCAGTTATCTACAAATCCTATTCTTAGAGGACCTGATTGGACACTTCCCTTTCATATATCCTCTGATGCTTCAGATACTGCAATAGGAGTTGTCTTAGGACAAGAGGAAAATCATCTCCCTTATGTTATTTACTTCATCAGCAAGAATATGACTCATGCTGAACTTAACTATACAGTCACCGAAAAGGAATTCTTAGCAGTTATCTATGCTATTAATAAATTTAGACATTACATCACTGGCTACTCTACTCTTGTCCACACTAATCACTCAGCTATCAAGTATCTAATGAACAAACCTATCACAAATGCTTGAGTCACCAGATGGTTACTATTATTGCAAGAATTTGATATTACAATTGTAGATAGACCAGGAAAATGAAATGTAGTTGATGATTTCCTTTCTCGGTTAACACCTGATGATGATACCCCAGTAGATGATTCATTTCCTGATGAATATCTATTTGCAGTATCTGCTCACTCACCATGGTATGCAGACATTGCTAACTACTTGGTTGTAGGGAAGTTACCACCACACCTATCCCACCGAGAGAAAAGAAGAATCATTCAACAAAGTGCTCAGTATAGATGGATAAGTGGGTGTCTTTTCCACACAGGACTTGATCAAGAAATCTGAAGGTGCATTAGAGAAGATGAGGTTTATGATCTACTAAAAGCTTGTCATGATGGCCCTTGTGGAGGGCATTTTGTTGATAAGAGAACAACACATAAAATTCTCAGGATGGGGTATTATTGGCCCTCACTTTTTAAAGATGCAAAGAAATATGTTCGGGCTTGTGATAGCTGCTAAAGAATGGGCCAACCTAATCATAGAGATGAAATGCCAATAAACCCCCAGATAGTACTTGAACCATTCGGAATATGGGCCTTAGACTTTGTAGGGCCCATTAACCCCCCATCCAATCAAAAAGTTTACATAGTGGTCTGCATAGATTATATTACCAAATGGGTGGAAGCTAAAGCACTCCATAGAGCGACCGAAGAAGCAGTTCTAGATTTCCTATTTGAAGACATCTTCATCAGATTTGGAGTGCCAAGAGAATTAGTTATAGATGGGGGACCTCCTTTCACTTCTCACGATTTTAAAGCCACCCTTCAAAAATATCATATTCAGCATAGAATGACTACAACATACCACCCCCAAGCCAATGGACAGGTGGAAAGCACAAATAAAGTAATAGAAGCCATTCTCACAAAAACAATGAAGGAAAACAGAAAGGACTGGTCTCACAGGCTCCCTGAAGCATTATGGGCCTACAAAAATACCTGGAGAAATACTACAGGATTCTCTCCCTATGAATTAGTTTATGGAAAAAGTGTCGTCTTTCCTGTGGAATTTGAAATCAAAACCTTAAGGACTGCTTTAGCTTTCAACCTTGATTTAACTGATGCACAGACAACTAGGTTGCAGTAGCTTTATGAATTGGATGAAAAAAGACTAGATGCCATTCATCAGACAACTATGATTCAACAACAAAGATCAAAATGGCATGACAAAACTATCAAGCATAAGCAATTCCAAAAAGGTAATTGGGCCCTACTGTATGATTCTCGGTTTAAAGAATTTCAAGGGAAACTACGTACAAGATGGCTTGGACCTTACGAAGTGGACACTATTTTCTCCAATGGAACAGTAAGGCTCCTCACAATCGATGACTCTAAAACACCATTACTTGTGAATGGTCATCGGCTCCGTCTGTACCAGTGCCCTATTTCCAAAGAAGATTTTAAGGCCACATGTGTGGCAGACTCTCATTACATCTTTTTAGAAAGGGCTCCTACCCCTCATTGCAATTAATTATTTTTAATTTAATTTCTTTAGTATTAGATTAGATTTCGTTTACTAATAATCCCTGTCAAGAAATAACATGTTACAATTGATTTTTGCAGATTCTCGATCAAAGAAAAGGCCTACTAAGAAAGGATGATCTTACTTCAAGAAGATCCAAGCTGCCCCATTGTTGAAACACCACTGTTTAACAACTTTTTGTTCTTTACCCATTGCTGAAACACCATTGTTCAACAAATTTTTGCCTTTCTACCCATTGCTGAAACACCATTGTTCAACAATTCCTCCCTTTGCCGAAACACCACTGTTCAGCAATTTCTCTCTTCTTCCCCCATTGCTGAAACACTACTGTTCTGAATTTTTCAAATTCTTCCCCCATTGTTGAAACACCACTGTTCCACAATTTTTCACATTTTTTTCCCATTGCTGAAACACCATTGTTCAACAAATTTTTGCCTTTCCCCCCACTGTCGAAACACCACTGTTCCACAATTTCTCGCCCTTCTTTCCCCATTGTTGAAACACCACTGTTCAATAATTTTTCACATTTTCCCCATTGCTGAAACACCACTGTTCCGCCCATTGTTCAACAATTTTTCGCCCTTCTCCCTGTTGCTGAAACAACACTACTCAGCAACATGTCACCACTGCTAAAACACCACTTCCTCAGCAGTATTCTACAACATCACTCTTCAACAAACATTTCTTTATTATTTCCTTATTGCTAAAACACCAACTTTTCATCATTCTCTGTCAATAATCTTTTGCGCTCTCATACTACATTTTGTCCTTCCAGTAAACAAATCCTTGATACAATTCCTCTAACAAATCAAAAGTCTCTGCCATGGCTACTGCAGAATTATTATGGGCAGGCACTATATTCTATTTGAAGTGCGAATCAAAAGGTAAAGATGAGGTATGTAAACTTTATATGTAAATTCAATTGAACTATAGTTAATGAGAAGATCCCAACTTATAATTACCACTCATGTAAAATCATTATTTCATCCGTACCTGAGGGGGGGGGGATATCGAAATCTTATAACATCATTTCACACGAACCAACCACCGTCATTCTCCTTTTACCATCCTTTCGTTGTTTCACCACCATTTGCATGCCTTCACCCGAAAAACTTACTCTGCACAGAAGCGGTTACTCGACTCTCTGACGGTGCATTTTACTGAGCTGTTAGCTATGGGAGGCCCTGTTATACGGTACGAACCTGCCATAATAGTCCTGTTAGAACTGTATCTAGAAGTTCATCAAATTTTTCTGCAGGCAGGATGGCTCGGTTATTTTCAGAGGCTCCAGGGATTTGATCAACAATAGGTTCTTCAATTCGCTCGAAATCTTCAAGAAGATCATTCCATTGTTCAAGGGGTTCGGGTTCCAGTTACAGAGGAGGATATAGCGCAGTTTTTTGGTCTCCCTACCAATGGCATTCGTTGGTTCAGCCGGAAACATATCATCCTTAATGCCCAACATGATTTCCTCTTGCTAGGGGAACAAATTGAGCCTAAAGGCCGAGGTGTCCAACTCAGCTCGTTGCCGCCTCCATGGCCGAAAGTTGCAAATTTGTCAAACACTACCTTACCTGTGAAGGCCGATACCAGGTAGTCTACTAGTATGATTTTGTCCTGTTGTCTCATTTACGGCATGCTAGATTGGTGAACATTCCTTATTATCTTCTCGTATGTCTTAAAATTATGTCACATTACTATAAAAAGGCTAAAAATGCCGCCCTTTCCCTCACCCATCATCGTCTCACTCAACTTCTTATCCAAAAGGGTTTTGCCCAACAAAACCCTCCACTAAATAACCCACCCATAGACCCCCAAGAAGCTGTTGAATATCCTAAAAATCTTCAGGAACAGCAACCAAAAAACCCTCCAGACCCTCCGGAAGTACCTAACAGTGCACGTACATAACCAATCAATCCAATTAACCTCCCTACCATATCAAGCCCACCCCACATTTTACCAGAATCATCCACTTCTGGCGTTCATATCCTTAGCGATGATTCTGAACTAGACAATTCTCCCTGTCCCATCACTCAGGAAAAGCCCCCACACAAACGAAAGCAAATTCCTTTCTTTCCTTCCTTTTTACAAAGAAAATGAACAAGGGCCTCAACAAGGGTAGCCACTACTGCCACTGCCCTAAATCCCCAACCCATCTAGTTAAAACCCCGTGCATCTCCAACCTCCCAAATTCTGGAATCTTTACCTGTTCCACCCACGGGCACTGAAACACAAGAACCAGCGGCCCAGTATGATGCGACATCATCCTTTTCAAATCAAGTAGCTAAAACACAAGAACCAATTACTCATCAAGTAGCTGAAACAAAATAACCAGCTACTCATTCAGTAGCTGAAACACAAGAACCAGCTACTCATTTAGTGGCTGAAACACAAGAACCAGCTATAGCTGTCACATAAGAACCAGCTACAGCTAAAACACAAGAACCAACTGCTGATATTGATACTGAGATACAGGAATAAGATGCCCAGGGTGCTGCAACATTACTTTCTCTACATCAAGAAGCTGAAATACAAGAATCAACTGTCGATCCTATAGCTGCTCCAAAAGAACCACCTAGCGCGGTTGTGACTGTTACAAAAGAACCAGTCACCCCTCTTCCAGAACCAACAATGGCCTCTATCTTACAAGAAAATGAGTTCCTAATGTCTGAAATGGAAGCCTACAAGCAAGAGCTAGCCACGGCAAAGGAAGCCTATGAGAAGGAACTAAAATTGTACACCCTAGCTCGCATAGCGACAGAGGAAAATACAACAGAGATTATGTGTAGAGAGTATATGTGCAGTCAATGTGGACACATCTATTATCAAGCAGGCTACAAAGTAATTCAAATTCCAATGCCAGAAGCTTCCCCTGTACCTACGACTTTTGCAGTCAAAGAAGAAAAACCTGTTGTTACACAAGAACCAGCAGGACCTTCCAAAATTAAAACTGAACCCTGGCCTACAATAATTCTCAAATCTGAAGCCCCTTGTTTTTGTTAATAAAGCTGTACAAACACTTCCTATTGATGAATCTGCCCCTCCTAGCCAGATCAATACCCACATCCTTATGGAATAAGCCACTCAGACCCTACCTCAACCTACCACTTGCAACGCTGAAACACAAACTCAACCATGGGATGAGAAGGCAATAATAGACAAATGGAAGAAAGAGTCTATTGTTACACAGGCCAAAAGCCTGCAGGAACACAGACTAATCTGGCTAAACCATATCTATTCAAACTGGGAAGCTTTGGAGAAAATACGCCAGGAATCCCGTGCCCTTAAGAAACAAAACAAAGAGCTAAAAGGCAAATTGCTCTTGATATTTGACTTGGCACAAAAGTTGTTGGTTACAAGGAAACCATCCTGCAATTACTCTATGTTCCTCATGGAACGACTTACATTGTTTCAGATTAAATCAATCAAAGAAGGCAGACCCCATGCAGTGTTAAATCCAACAGATTTTGTTAAAACCTTTGCAGAAGCCTTTGCTATGGATCAACACCTCCTCTGTGAGGTATATTTTCATAATGAGGCCATCCCTGAGAACCGACAGCTTAACCTTAACCCTCTTGTCGGTGACATCCAGATTCAGGCACTCACCTCTTTCCTTAACAATCAGATTATATGGCAGGATGACTTCCTAGCTGCCAAGCATAATGAGGATAACTGCCTTCTCTGGATACGGCCAGAACCACAAAATGCTGCCACCTTTGTTACAGAATATTATCAGTTTTTGAAGAAACTAGAGATGACTCAACACATTCAGCAACTACAAACAACAATGCTTTAGGATTGTCAACAGTTCATTAAATCCATAGAGATTGCTACCCTGCAAGAAAATAACATGTTTTGACAACAATATACTAGGAAAAGACAGGAACACAATCCCTTTAGCCCCACTAATCTTGAGACAACAATCTTCAGCGTACCTAGCTACATCAAGTGTGTTCAACAATGTGTTGAAAGCTGGATAGGGTATCCATTTCATTTTCCTATCCTCTAGATGCCAGCAGAGAAATATCAAGTTCATTATAAGTTGCCCAAGAAGGCCGAAACAACAGCTTGGCAAAGGCTACAACGCGTTCAAGGATTCAGAGCTCCAACAAACATCACCTTCCACAACTACTGCTTAAGTAACTTGCACACTCAGAGTCGGTATTCAGATTCTGATTCAGATTGAAGTTACCCGAGGACATGCAACATTTTAAGTTGGAGGGAATGTTAAGACCCTATAATGTACCTTTTTGCTCACACTTTTTTCTACCATTACATCCTTTTTCACTCACATTTAAACTCACATTATCACCTTACCCTATCCTTCCAAAGGTATATAATGTCTCTTCTCTTTACTATATGTTTAATTTGTTTTGCATATAATTTTACATTACTCTTGTACTTAACCGTTGATCAGAAATATATAAGTGTTGAAACAGTTCGAACTACAGATTATCATTGTTGTTTAAAGGCCCGTTGCTGAAACAACAACTCATACAAGAAGAAGCTATTACACTCTCCGTGGTCTACGATGCTGAAACAACAACTCACACAAGAAGAAGTTGTTACACTCTCCATGGTCTACGATGCTGAAACAACAATGACGCTGTTACACTGACCACAACAACCGCACCTTGAGCCAGAATTAACCATTGCTATTGCATGAGACCACGTTGCTGAAACAATCAGAACGCAAATCCCGTTGCTGAAACAACCTGCGACTTGCGATACTGAAACAACATACAATAGCAGTAACAAGAAGATAAATAAGGAACCTGTTATTCCAACCGCAACAACAACACATCACTCAACATCTTTTCAACTATTGTAATAGCATTTTGTTACGGGAGACCAGGATATCCTATTCCAGTATAGAGATCAGATCTGACTAAGAATAGGATTCAGATGTACACATATAATTTGTTGATCAAATTGTATCGAGGGGATTCTCCTCTTTAAATAAGAGGAAATCATCATTAGAAAGGACCTTCTTCTTGGCTAAGAAAGGATTCACAGAGAAGGACGTGTTTTACTTCAGACATTGTAATATGATATAGTTGACAGATGAATAAAAGATTGTTCTGAGCATTCATTTCTAGTTCCTTTCGTTTCAAGGGAATCTTGTGAGAAGGGAGGGCCCACCTTCTTCACAAGATTCACCCATTAGCTTTGTAGTGTGTTAGTGTTATTTTTGTTCATGCCTTGATTAAATTCTGTTTTTCTGAAACACTACTTTACTGAACTCTGATTTTGCTGAAACACTACTTTACTGAACTCTGTCTTGCTAAAACTCTGCTTTACTGATTGTTACATTGTTTTCGTATAATTCATGTTTGGTAACTGATAATCATTCTAGTTAGCAATCATGTTTGGTGAATTTATGAAAGCGTGATAATCAGGGACAGGTGCTGAAGATTCCTTCTTGGGGTATAGGATCTGTTAATAGAAGTTAGTCTTCAGTGTGTGTCAATCATTTCAATTAGCAATGAGTTCATGAAATTATGATGATCGAAAACAGGTGTTGAAGATTCCTGCTTAGGGAATAGGGTCATGTTCTCTGTTAAGATGTAGTTAGTCTTCAGTGTGTGTCAATCATTTCAATTAGCAATGAGTTCATAAAAGTGTGATGATCGAAAACATGTGCTGAAGATTCCTGCTTGGGGAATAGGGTCATGTTCTCTGTTACAAGATAGTTAGTCTTTCCTTTTGCAGTGTCTTGAAGGATTTCTTTCTTAGGTTGTTATTTCTTAATGTAATCTAGGATTCTTTGGACAATTATTTCTTTAAACTTTGAACTCTGCAATAGGTAGGTTGCTTTCCTGTAATTCAAAGTAGAACTTCAGTTTGTTCAAAGCAAGGTGTGATTAATGTATTTTTACTACAACTATAGATTGCTTTTGAGATTGAGCATATACAGTGCGTGATTACCTTTGAAATAAACAGACTTCCCTGGGTTGACAATTTATGTAGCACTTGATTGTTTAGTTAAATAAGCAATTACAGTGACCAACACATATGAGACCAAAGCACCCTCTAACAACTAGCAGATGACAATATTTCAGTAACAATAATTCAAGGCATGAAGCCAATTCAACTATGGTATGTTTGTTAATTTGTGGAAGTTTTTGGCAAACAATATGCATTTCACATCACAACATTTTATGTTTTATATGCTAGGATATATATTGTCCAATCTAAAAGTGTTTTAGATGGAACTGTATATATCTCAACATATAGAACATTAAATTCACTTTTGTTGAATGCATATTAATAGTGAAAATTTTCCATTTCTAATTTAGGTTAGATTTCCATCCAATTGGGAATTGGTTTCATGAGTAATTTTCTATCAAATCTTAAATTCTCAATCAAAGATAAAAATATTTGGGGAACTAAGTCCTTGACTTCTGCCAAGGAATAAAAAGTAATAAAAAAATACCAAACATGATTATGAATCCCATGATTGTAGATCCCAGTGTTTTGGTAAACCCAATCAATTTGCTTTCATAATACAAATTCTTAGACTTGGAGATGGAAAGGATCAACTCCTACAACATAGTTTGATGGTAGACCAAAAGATCTCAATCACAGTTGGCGAACAAAAGAAGAAGAAGAAAGGCATGTGAGGAAAGGTTCTACTCCATTGTCAAGTATGTAAAGTGTTTTGGTGCAACTCTATTATATTGCAAATTCTTGAGGAGAAACTCATTATAAGTATTGGAGGAAAGGTTCTTACTCTATTGTTAAGTATAGTGACAATTCTGGAGGAAACACAATGGTTAAGAACATGTGTTTTTTTCCAAGAAGTTACAAATTCAAATCCAAAGGTGGATAAGATATCTATACCTCTATACACTTCATGATTTTTTCAATAAAATCATTAAATTTAATATATTTTTTTTTACATAGAATAAAAATATATATCATCTAAATTCATTTGAATTATAATTTTTTTCAAGGAAAAATAAGAATATATATTAATTTTTTTTATTTTGTAAAAAATGTTTTTAAATATTCTTTATTTTTTTTGGAATCAAAGTTTCATTTTATTGCTGAAAGTTTTGATGATAGAAATTTATCTTTGATTCATTTTAAAAACTATTTAATTTATTAAGAAAACCACAAAAATAGATAATTCATTTTAAAAACCATTTAACTTATCAAAAAATATGATTTGACTCTTATGCCAAATCATTTTCTTTTTCTTATGATGTCAGCGTTTTTCTATCTTCAAGGAGATCGATATTGAGTATAAACCTAAAGTAATGTGTAATTTATGAACCAATTCACGGTGTAAAATGCATGCATTGGTTGCCTCTCGAACTTACACGCTGCACTGCAGAACAATCACTCCGTGTAGTGCAGTAGTGAAAATAATATTGAATATTTTTTCTTCAAGCTTTTTCACTTCACCATGGAAGAAAAAAAAATTAAAAACTTTAAGGTTAAATTTTATGGGTACTTTGTTCTTAATCAATAATTTTATTATAAAAAATATAAAATACTTTTTAATATAGTATAAAAAATTAATTAAATTACTATAAAAAAATTGTAAAAATTGTAAAAATACTTAAAAAAATAAATAAAAATAAGAGAAGGAAGATGAATCTCTTTACATCTCATCAACGAAATAACAAGTAAAATTATAAAAAATATACAACTAACTACATCACTAATATATCAATACAGATTAAAAAAATAACTAATATATAAATGAACAAAACCTGAAAAAAAATAATAATAAAAATAATAACATTATAGTGTTTTTTAATTTGGGGAAAATTGATTCTTCTTCACACATGATAAATCTTATGTTAAAATGAATCTAAATTGATTATATATATATATATATATATATATATATATATATATATATATATATATATATATATATAAGAAAAGAATTACATCATTAAAATGTTTTAACTAACCATACATTTTTTTACTTTCAATTGCATTATATATACAAAGAGACACACCACATCATATGTTAACTCCATATTAAAAATGAAAAGGATTACACTATTAAAATGTTTTAATCAACCATTATCTCTATATTACACATCCTCCCTGTACTGAGCTATAAAAAGAATAAAAAAGATTTCTATTTGCACTCTTTTTTAAAAAGGTAAGAAATAACCATTTAAACCTCTAAACTTATATAATATGAATTTGATTAAAAAAAATAAAAAATGAAAAATAACCATTTAACCCTCCAAATTTACATAATATGAATTTGACTAAAAAAATTAAAATTAATCAATACTAAATGTGTCTTTACATTATATAAAGAAATTAGCATAAACTTGAGTTTTTTCTTTATTTTCAGAAATGACTTAGTCCCAAAAACATCTGAACAAAAAGAGATATTTTGAAAAATAAGTATTCATATTTACAGTAGAGATGGAGCAGCTAGTTTCATAAAGGAGTAAGCTAACTCTTCTACTTACTTAATGGAGCTTGATGGAACATCTTCCACACCAGGTTCTCATCTAGCAAAATGCCCTCCCGTCCAACCCCCTCCATTCGATTTGAAAAGTAAAAAAGTTAGCTTACTCAAGTTCATAAATACTATGTACGATAGAGGTTTCCTCAAGTATACTCCAGATAATACTATTTCTAGTGGCCTGAAATACTCCTTGTCTACTGGACAGTGGAAACTGGGGCCAAGCAAATGCAGCTGGCACAAGGGCTGGAGTATCACAGTGTGTGGATGCTGGAAAGGATGTAAATCTACATTTGTAATCAAAGCACAAACTATTTCTAGGGGCAGAAACTATTCTAGAATCTATATAATGTAGTGTTTTTATATTCAAATCAATATAGTCTGTTATTGTATTCAAATATAAATACAATGAAAGAAATAAACCATCCTTCCTTACATGACTGTATGATAGACAACCATCCAACTGATCTATCATATATCATAGTTCAATTGCTAACTAGATTCCACAGCTTTTTTCATATATTTGAGAGCTTTGTGGAAGTTGACAAAGCCCATGAACCAAAACTCACCCTTATCTACGGTCTGGATTTCTATGTATTTCTCTGAATGTTTTTCAGAATTCTCACATGAATTTACTGACCTCACCTCTTTCACCAGTATGACAACCTGCACCACAGTCCACCAACACAGTATTTCAGTAAAACAAACATGTGAGATCCTGATTGAAGATTAATGGGTCATAATTAATAAGAGGGAAGATAAAGATGTAAGGGCTTATTTCCAGATACCCGGTAGTAACTCCTGCTTAATCCTCCAGGAGGAGAAGTGAAAGCCAGTCGACGTTCACTACAGAAAGCAAATTTCTGAGTCGATATAAAGATTACACCCGCTACAGGTTCAATGGTGGTACTCAAATAACAGGCAAAGGACTTCAGGAGCTTCTCTTCTGGATCAACAACGAAGAGCTGCCTAAACAAGTTGTCCACCCCACCTTTTGTAACTATTTCGGCACCCAAAATCAGCTTTCCCTTCAGCGTATCAGACACACTCTTGCTAAGTTTGACTGTAAATGAATGGCGATACTATTCAGCAGTTGTTACAAGAAAACTCAAAACTAGGTATTAAATCATGGTAAAACTTACAGTGTTCGGCCAAATCTTCAGCCCTCTCGCTGAACTTAATCATTGGACCTATATGTTGAAACGAGTAACAAGAAAATTAGGAAAAAATATTTCCAAACCATGAATTCATGTATGAATACAACACAGAATTATTTCATAGATGAAATAAATCTAATCCTTACAGATTCTAGAGGGGTTTGTGGGAGGCTTGTGGTCATGACTAGGGCGTGCCTCCCCGGGAGGCTTGCCAGGGACACCTACAGGAAGAGGACGTTCATGGTGTCTTTTGTTTCTGTGATGGTGATCATCTGTATGATGATCGCCTCTTTCTTCGACTGATCTAGTGCCAGGGCTTGAAGAAGGGTTTTTGGGATATCCCATGCGTCGGTTCTGCCCTTTTCCTCTGAAAACCCTAAAAAATAATCTCCAATTTGGGTTATTATATGGTGTATTGTTCCTGTGATATTTCTCCTGCTGTGTTGGGCGAAGTAATAGAAATCAATTACTACATCCCTGTGGAGGGGACTTGGGAATATATTCAGCTGTAACAGACCTTGGTTTCGATTCGTAATGGTTTTAGAATCAAATTTCATTTACGGATAATGTGCGCATTAATGTAATGTGAATATAGTACTTTCTAGAATGAAGTTAAGGTCATGTGAAGGCATTATTCTTTGAGAATCTAAAAAAGAAAGCATGGAATAAAGGAAGGATCAGAAGTTATACAAGATCTTTCTTTCCTTTTTACAACTGAAATCCATTTACTTTAGTTTGGGATTAAATTCCAAATCACTATGTAGCATGGAAATTTATGCATTTATGTTATCGAGAATAATTAGGTGTTTTACATTATAGTATGAGGAAATATTGAGGCGTTAGTGATGACCTGTTAAGTCGTCTTCAATTTCCTTCTCACCTCTACCATAACCAAGCAACATGATAGTGAACAATTTCTTCATCCATTTTAACATATAATACAGATATTGACAATTAAAAATAAATCAATGAAATAGTTTTCTTATAATTTTATTATCTTATTTAAATCAAATATTTGTCTAACCATAATATTTTTGGCAACATCTAAATAGTTTTTTTTCGATTTAAATATGGAAGGATATTTGTAATATATGTTTCAAAGTATTTTAAATTTTTGTTCATTTCAAAATATTCTTAAAAAATAATACTTTAATGAAATTAATTTTTATATATAATTTTACAACTATTCTTATAAGGACAATATTGAAGAACTCTATCATAATTTTACAACTACTCTTTCCACTTCTATTAACAAGTTCTCTTTCGAGGTGTCCTATAAAAAGAATAATAGAACGACCAACCTTTGGTATGATAAAGAATGCAAAATTGTTAGGAAATCCATTAGGGATGCTTCTAATGAGTCCTTAAAACTCGATAAGATCAATATGTACAAAGCCCTAATTAAAAGGAAAAAAAGATACCGTATCAATAAAAGGCAAAAACAACTTTCACAACTATACAAGTTGGATCCTAAGAAGTTTTGGAGCCAAATTCTAAAACGCAATACTAAAGAAAATGATAGGATTCCCTTAAGGACATGGAATTCCTACCTTAAAAGTCTTTACGAGTTCCCTAATTCCATGGACACCATTCCTATTGTCCCTACAAAAGAATATGTTTTTTCTTTAGATGACATAGAGTTCGGGGTTAAGAGGCTCGCAAATGGGAAAGCTAAAGACATTGAAGGCTACCAAGCTGAAATTTTTAAAATCAGAGGGTCAATCCTTATCCCTCACATACCCAAGCTCTTCAATTTAGTAGTTAAGCAAGGCTTCCCTAAACTTGGACGCAAAGCCTCATTGTTCCTATTTTTAAAAATGGGGATAGAAACATTCCCTCCAATTATAGAACCATTATGATTAGCCCAATTTTAGCCAAGCTTTATGGAATTATTTTGGAAAAGAAGATTAGACTTTGGCTAGAGAGTCACGACAAAAGAGCTAAAGGTCAGGCTGGGTTTAGGAGATATCATTCAACTATGGACCATCTTGTTACCTTTAGGATCATTGCAGAGGAGTTCCGCAATAATAAAACCAATCTTTTTGTTGTTTTGTTGACTTTAGAAAAGCTTTTGACATGGTTCATAGGAAAAACCTTTGGAATAGGTTGGAAGAGATAAAAGTGTCTCTCAAGTTGAGGGTTGCTGCAATAAGGATGTATGAGAATGTTATTGCTAAGTTTAAAAACACTGAGGGATGATCAAAAGAGATTAACTGCAATATCAGAGTCAAACAAGGTTGTCCCTTGTCCCCTACCCTTTTTGGCATATAGATTGACAAGTTAGAAGAATGCTTGGAAAAAGCAGGTTGTGTCGGCCCTACTCTCATTGGTATAGTCATCAATCTTTTTCTTTATGCCGATGATATCGTTCTTATGGCAAGGAGTCCCCATGATCTTGAAAACCAACTAAGAATCCTCAAGGATTTTTGATCCAATATGGGTATGACTGTTAATACTGATAAGACTAAGGTCATGATTATTAAATCCAAT
>ML787157.1:90656-105690 GCA_009831015.1 Picea engelmannii
TTATAGCATTGAGAAAAGGATTATTGGGGGATGGAAAGTTTATTATGGGCTTGAAAACAATTGTAAATCAGTTGATCTTTGGAGTTGGGATAAGAAGAAACTCCTCTTTGAGACTCTTGTTACACCTGTTATTCTTTATGGATCTAAAGTATGGGGTTGTAGTATCTCTCGTGAATCCTGGAGAAAGATAGAGCAAATACAAAAGAATTTTATAACCTATAATCTCAAAATTAAAGGAAATACGCCCTATCCCATCCTCCTCTTAGAAAAAATCCTTTCCCCCATTGAGAGCATGGCTATGACTAGATACCTAATGTATAAGAACAAGTTAAACAACATGGAAGACAATAGGCTACCTAAAATTGCTTCAAAATCAAGTCATAACCACCATCGAGTCAAGCGAGGATGGAATAAAGACGCCCGGTCTTGGCTAAGCTACTGGGGAATCATGGAAGAAACCATTTTGCAAAATAAAGATACTATTAAAAAAAACATCAAATCAAAATTTAAGGAGAAAATGTGGTGTGATAAAGATTTAGAAGAAAAAAGAAAATTAAGGTATTATAAAGATGTAATCAACCATAATCTAGAAGATCAAAATTATCTATCTGTTTTGCCAAGTGTAAAGAAAAAAATAAGCATTGCTAAGATAAAAACAAATTCTCACAAGCTCCATAGTGAAACTGGGATTGGTCAATTCCTAAAACATCATGGGATGAAAGAGTGTGTCACCTTTGTGACACTAAGAAGGTTGAAGATGAAAATCACTTTCTCTTATATTGTCCAGCCTATACCCATATTAGATCTCATTTTCAAAATATTTATCACACTACCAACCTTCCTAACCTCTTAACTCAACACAAGTATGGTGATCTTGGAAAGCTTCTCTTAATGATTTTCGAGCACAGAAACAAAATTTTAAAGAATCACAAGTAATCACTTACCCTCTTAAGGTATGATAGACCAATTCGATCTTAGTGAACGTTAATCATCATCATCATCATAAAAGTTAAATTTTATTTTAAACTAAATATTTAAGAAATATGATGTATTTTAATTATAAAATTTAAACAAATTTAAAAAAAAATTATATTCACAAATTGTAAAAATTATATTATACAATTCTCTCATAAATGATAAAACTATTAAAAAATCCATTCATAAAAGTCACTTTAAAAATTACATTCATAAAACTCTCTTCATATTTTTTCTTGATATTATCTCTTTTTTTTATTTTATTGATTTTTTTTGGTCCCCTATATAAAATGATAGGTATCACTATCACAAGGAAAGGATACTTATCACTTCAATTCACAAATTGCATAATTACACAGAATGAAATTTCTTAATGTTATCTTAATATTATTTCTTTTTTAGATTGACTTTTTTTTGTCTCTTGTATAAAGCGATAGGTGCCACCACCATAAGAAATGAAACTTATCACTCCACTTGACAGGTTGCATAATTACAGAATGAGGCGATTGTAAAAGGAAATTGCACCAATTCCCTAAGACTATATGAAACGCCATAGGTTTTGAGAATCTCTCCATGCCTCTTCTATTTACCTTATGTAATTGATAGCGACCCACCAGGTCAGTTTCCCACAGGTGCAGAGTTATAAGTAAACTTTGTTGTAACTCCAAGCTCGAGTTGCTCTCTAATTTTTTATACGGGTCCAAAATTCTCTATTAACATAGTTATGTAATGTTTTGTTGTCACACCAGTTCACTAGCACTTAAAGTCTAAGTGCTAATATCTCCTTTCGTCCACGTGACCAGTGACTATGACTGACGTTTATCCACTCGGGGCTTAAACCTTGGCACTAACTTCTAGCACTCTCGTTCCATATGACCAATGGATATAACCCTTTGCTAAGCTCTGTAGATGTATGTGATCAATATGGATCGTCAATCTATACGCTTCAATGGATGACTGCCACGTATAGCGGTCTCGGGACATTGAGACTCCATGCCTTCTCAACAATCCAAAACTCTGAATGGTCACGATCCATAATGATCTGGACCATTGATCCCATTGGTGATCAGTGGTTACAATCTCTTTTTCAACGATATCATTCAATGATGGATCACTGTTGATCCAAATCGTGGATCCAATACGAACCGTTGATTCTCCTTTAATTATATTACATCTCACAACGTGGCCCACCACGGAACTTTGATCAATCTGGAACCTTGCTTCCACCTGTCATCTCCTGAGTGGGGCTCTAACATCAACTTGACGTATCTCAATCTTGATGAGGGCCATCGATCTACAGACTCAAGATCTAATCTTCGTCGTCAAAGGTTTTCCACAAAAACCATGTATTGTGGGACCTGGTCTCCACGTGTCACTTCCTAAATGGATTTTTTTACGTCAACATGACGTTTTTGTTCATCAGGACCTTAGAACGTTTCACACTTCTCATCAACCAAAAAATCCTGCAGTCTGAGACGTGCAATGATCTGTTCTGTTGATCTTGCTAGTGATCAAGGGTCATGATTTCACCATCTATAAGCCTAGGAAATGGGGTTTGGACTGTCGATCTGGAAACTTTATTCCATATTGAATCTGAGTTATTGATCTCTTCTAGACATGGATTGGTCACCTTTCCTTTAACTTCCTTGCAACTCCTAACTCACGATACACTGTCGTCCATCTATCTAAATCTAGATTTGACGGTCAGATCTGTTCCCGTCACTGGGATGTCGGGACTTTTACAACCTCGAACACCTTATAAACTTCGATACTTGTGGTTCTCTATAACAAGAACAATCGATCTGAATCTAGATCGAAAGATCATGATTCTCTGGTTACATGCAGTGAGAACATTTCTATGATCTCGATCTAATGATCAGGACTTAACTTGACCTTGATCCAACGGTCATGATTCCCTCCTCTTAATTATTGTTTGACGTGTTTGACCCACACCTTGTCAAACTTCCAAACAATGTCTCTCATTGCTATTGGAACCCTCCCATTGGAGTGATTTTACTTTGAACTATTTTTCACACTCCGGCAGCTGAATTTCGATGGCATACACCTTCGACGGATAAGATGGTACTAGTGATTCGATAATCTATGGCTCTTATTACATTGAAATCCTTAAATTGCACAAAATTTAACGACGTTTCCCATTATCATCATACTCATGTTGGTGGATCACACGACAGATCGAAGTTTTTTGTGCATCATGGCCACTCTTCGATCAACGACTCAGATTAATCCTTAGAGTATTCCTATTAGAGTAATTCCTCCTCCGGAACTGTTACCCACTCTGACCAACTCTCTCTATGATGAATGGATAAGATATATCGTCGATAGATCTGAAGGCTAGGGTTTAGTAACTTATCCTTAAGGTATGTTTGTGACAAGATTCCACACTTGACCCTTCCTTCCATTCACAGGATGCCATGTGTCCTCCGCTGAACATGATGAAACGCTTCGTGACAATGAATTCATTGCGATGTCATTCCTTGGAGTTTCCCTATTGGAGTCATCTTGGCCCATAACAAATCGGTAGTTATCATTTTACTACGTTCGCCCATGATCAATGGTCCTGATCGTCCCTTCAAGTACCTCCCTTCGGAGTGCATCTAATTCACACAATAGATCAACGTTTATCATTCCTCATGCACACACTCTGATCAACGACTCAAATCGATACTCGCAATGACTTCCATCAAAGTGTAACTTCTATTGGATCGTGACACAATCTAACCAGTATGCCTCTGATGGATGGCTAAGATCTCATCGTCTCCTCTTATGATAGATCTAATGACTCACAATGATTCAGAGCCTCTCCCATCGGAGTCCTTTACCACCGTACTCTGCAACATGCCACATGGGCCTTTTTTCCACTATGTACCTACCACCCAATGTGACACGTGGAACTTATACATCATCACAAAAAA
Organism: Picea engelmannii; assembly: GCA_009831015.1. Classification (NCBI taxonomy): domain Eukaryota; kingdom Viridiplantae; phylum Streptophyta; class Pinopsida; order Pinales; family Pinaceae; genus Picea; species Picea engelmannii. The sequence continues at coordinate 94,568 of ML787157.1, forward strand.
TCCCCCAAGGTGTCAAATCACCTTGCCACATGGTCCATTCATTGAGTGACATGTGGACATTCCATGAGGATGGATGAAAAATAATCATCATCGTTGATTGTTGGTGAACCTTTCCAGGTGCTAAGACATGTCCTTTGTGCATTGGATGGGTGACATCACCCTCATTAGCATGATGTCACCTTCCTTTTAACCTCACCTAAGTAGCCCCCACTCAAATCGACGACTGATATTACTTCTCAAATAATCACTGACCTATGAACATGGTCGTTCCTCAGAGTCTTCCCATTGAAGTACCTTAACCAAGGTTACTCTGAAGTCTTGACTCTGATGAATGGTCAAGATCTAATCCCTACACTGAATTCAACGACTAGGATTTACGACGATCATCTAACGGTTATTTCTCCCATCTGGTCCACTCTTATCCACCCTCTAATAAGTTGATAACATGTGTTGTTCTAGAGACACATTGTCTTCCATGTTGGCATTCCTAGTCATCATGACAACACCATGAAATCACTCCCCCTTTTAGCATATCTTGAGCGGAAGCCACAACGATATGCAGACAATATTTCTCCTCGAATGATCACTAATATATAGTCCATATCCTTATAAAAATCCCTCCGATAGATCCAACGACTATCAATGTTTAACAATAATCAACAATTGAGATTAATCTTGGTTGGTCATCGATCGATGGTCAGAATTGCTCCTTGGAGTCTTCCCATCAAAGTTCCTTGGTCAAGGATACTCTGACCAATAAACTTCGATAATACCATAATGCTCAATGATTATGATTTACTTGTTGTGTTGAGATGAACGGTTGTGATTCTTCTAGGAAAAGGCATGGGTTTTCTTATGTTTAAGAGTTTGTTTCAAGACTTAACCGATTCAAGAATCTCTCCAGTAAATTTTCAAGGCATACTCAACCTTTCAGTGTCTACCAAAGCATTTCCAATACGGCTAAGGATCTCATATATCACCATTCATGTGGAAAATTTACCTCCAACGACCTATCCATACAAGCACAAATGTATCCAACTCGATTTCTGTAAGGTTTTGCTAAATCACATCTATAAAACCCATATGTTAAATGGAATACTTTGCATACAAGAAGGAGTATACAACATCTTAACAATAAGTGTATATATAGGCATTTATTTCCGAATAAACATAGTATAAAACACATATTAATTGCATAGACTTTGTTCATGCATAGATTGTACAGTCCTAGGCATTTTTGGCAACAAATATACATAAGTATAATTCCAAAATCCATTACTCATGACCAAAATGTATAATAATTCTATCATGAGAAAATCTAGAAGAAAAATGCTCAAGGATAATTTCAACGGTAAATATCCATGACAGAAAAATATATAAATACAATCCATGTTCAATTTTAACAAAAACATACTAAATATAAATAACATGATAAATATCCATTAACAAGAATACAAAATTATTTATACATGAATTTAGACAAATACATGGTGAACCACTTATCTAATATAAATAGCCATTGATTGCATGTAGACCTCCAACTTTCCTCCCAACCTTAGACTCTGTTGACAATAAATTGACAGCAGGTCACCCCCGATATGTGATTAAAATACACTTGGGAAAAATGGATTCTTATCTGAGGTTGATTCTGCTAAGAACAATAATGTTCAAATTTAAGTGCCAACTCCAGCCAACTACAATCCCGCATTCCCCACATGCCTGTCCGACTTCTTTTCTCAGTAGTCCTTCAGCTGCCACACTTCCCTTCCATGGCTTCAACAAGAGGACAAACAAGAAGTCTTTGAGCCCCATAGCTGCAATTGGCACTTCAGGAAAACAATTCCCAACAATTCTCTCACCTGGAGAGAATGCATATGGCCTGAAAACCTGCCTCTTTGACAAAATTTCTCCCACCTAGAGAAAAGGCTTATGGTCCTGACAACCCGCTTCTTTAACTACCCATGGGCTTGACAACCCGCCTCTTCAATTCAAGATGCAAGAAACATTTGTTACATGAAGCTTCTATCTCTCCATTACAGTAATGGATAGCAACAAACACAAATGGTATATGGCAGTACGATATGAATGGTGACAACAGAATGTGATCCCCTCCCTTCTCATGAGAATGATCTATAGCCTTTCCCCCTCGTAAGAATGATGGTCTAGATGGGAAATTGCACTAAGCTTTACCAATATATTTTGCATGTTCATATGATGACACTTGTCACCTCATAAATATCTCTTTCACCCACTTGGTGGTTCGTTCCCTTTCTTAGGATAACATAATGTATATGTATCCATAAATTAGGGTTTTTAGAAAATATTGTTAAAATGTTCTCTTGGATTAAGCCCTCTAGGCTTATCCCTTTTCCTCTCTAGTGGAGTTTATGCCCCTTACTCTTTTTGTTCAGTTGGTCTGCAACAGTGGTGTGATTTTATTAATATCCAATTTTAATTACATAATGCATAGGATATGCCTACATGCCTTTTAGCATCTAGCTCACCAACCTATTTACTACACATGCACTCTAGCCTCAAAGTATCATGGCTCACCATCCTATATGTTCAATTACAACTGAGGTCAACCTGGGGTATTACATTCCCCTTCCCCTTATTTATGCACTATCCTCAATGCAATATATACAATGTATATTTCAAAATTTCTTCAAATATCTCCATGCTTTTGCTACTGAAGCTTGTTATATTTTTTGTCTTGTCTTCATGTTTCAACTATAAGTCTTTTTCCTCTTTTCCACAGAGTTTCTTCAGTAAGAATTCAACTCACTAGAACATTCTTGTGTTTCCTCTTCCTTGTTGCACTCACCCTTCCAGTATTAGGCATCCCTTCACTGGTACACAACCCTTCAATGATCCATCTTGCCCATGATTTCACACACAAGGAGAGAACCAACTTATTAACAGACCCCCACTAAGGTTCTGCAATAATAGGGTTCTAGTATCCCCAACTATAGATCATCTTCCCAAGCATTCTATCTGTAGTAAATATTATCTCATTTACAATACATACATACTGTCATCAAGATTCAATATTATAAAATTTCATTCAAGTTCATTTCCTAAGGAAATTTCAACTTTTCCCAAAATATGAAATTCCATGTCATATTTGCTTGGTTGTTGCAAGAACATGCATTAGTCTTCATTATGGCTTCCAATAGTGCCATATTTGGATCTACGTTCATGCATTATTTTTTTCTTGCACTCAACCAAAAACATGGTCAATATATCATGCACCACATACTTTTATTGCATTATTTATAAGAACGCTCAAAGTGATTTTGGAATTGTCTACACCTAACAATCCAATCACAACTACAAAACTATTAATTTACATGAACTTATCATTCTCTGTATATATGTTATCAACAATCAAAATTTCCTTATCATAATAATAATAATTATTATTGTTATTATTTATCGCTCTATTCCCTGAACAGAAAAATTCCATGTAGTCCATCCTTATGTAACTACTTCAAGATACAACTTCTCTTGTTGCAATGCTTAACAGTTTATGAATGTTAACAACATCATTATTTAGTCATGATCTCAACATCTCATCTTCTAGCATGCTCATTTGTACAAAAGATATTGTATACATGCATTTCTAAAATGCATTCCCTGAAGTATTCAAGCATACACACTCTATGTCAGCATTCATGAGTGAAAAATTACCATCTCTACACTATGCATGAATGCAACTCTCCATGCATATCTATTCAATGCACTCTTGCATTGATTTCAGAAATCCTCAATCTAAATAATGCACCCCACCATGATAATTAGATGGTCTGGCCAATGCCTCAACACATACTCCATACCCTTCCCATTTATTTCTCAACCATTTGGATACCTTACTTTTCAACCTGGACACTACACCAAGAAGATAAATCCATGATGGTCTTTAGTTTTAGCAAAAAGGTTGCAGTCCAAACACTAATTGTATTAGAAAGTTCCCTGGATACTTGTGTGGTACCATGGCCTTTCCAAATTCAATCATGTTATGGGTTCATACATGACTAGCTTGGTTGGCATTCACTTCTATAACATGGTCATACCCCTTGCTTTCTTTGGTTATTAATCCATAACCAACAAATCATGACTTATTACTGTTTCATATGAATGCATGTAAAAACTAATAGCTTCTACAACTATCCTAGGCCCCTGGCCTCAGTCATACTATATGTCAATCATTATTTTTAATGCATTCAAATTATATAATATAAATATTCTATAAAATAACCTATGGATGAGGGAAATTTTATCTAATTCCCTTCAACAAAATTGCAACAATTAGTCCTCCTCATTGTCCTCATATGGTTGACTATCAGTGGTAACTTCATCGACAATATTTTCACCTGTCATAACCTATTTATTTCACATGCAACATTAGACTATTCTGAATCTACAACAAGTTATATGGATTTTCAAACATTTCAGGATGCATTGATGCATATCTACATGTACTAAGAATGCATCCTTAACATTATTATAATTCCCATGCATTTTAGCTTCTTAGGTTAAGTACGATTGCCCAACATGACATATTATGATTGTTGTTACAACACTGAAAGTAACCTCTTTCTTTCCTTACAACTCTATTTATTGTTCTTGGTTTTTATTGACTCTCATTGAGTTCTCTTGTAATATTTTGTGCTCTTTCTATCACTATTGAGCACAATTTCCTTGCTCTTATGAGTACTTTCTAAGCTAATGATTTATGGCCAATTTTGTATTTCCATCCATACATTATGTTGTTATCCAATTTTCAACATTCATATGTTACTTGGATCCCTTTGACCCAACATATATGAATATATTACATGTTCATCCATGATTTCTTTTTTACCTCATCCTTAAACATCCATAGATCTTACTAGACCCAACTATTTTAGCTGGTCCTTTCTAAATTACTTCAACCCTTATGTTTTCTTACACCAATCTCTTTTTTATTTTGTCTTTGTAGAGATCACTTTAGATTAGTCAACATTATCCTTAATAGACATCATGAAATCCAATAGTGCCTCCAACCTCTTGGAGTGATACCAAGGTGTCCATTCTACTCGAGGCAGTTCTCTCTCTCTCTCTCTCTCTCTCTCTCTCTCTCTCTCTCTATTTTATAATTAGATCCACTTTCTTCTTCAATATCCCTCATTGATTTCCCTTTTAGGAAAATCACCTCCATGCTTGGATCCTTTTGACTTGTCATCTCAACTTACCTTGGGAAAGTATTCAATACTTTTGGACTGAACTAAACATTACTCTAGAATCAATAATTCCTTCATTTCTGCCACAACTCTTTGAGTGTCGTCATAAATTCAAAATTTCACTTGACATCCAGTTAGTGGTACCCTTTTCGTATTTTCTTCCATTACTATTGGAATTATTCCATTTTGTAATTTACTTAGATTTATGTATTTTGTTTCCTTATAAGTATGGTTGTATACTTCTATATCCACTTTTCATATGAGGAATCAATTTTAGACAATTTATTGGCATTCTTTAGATTGCATGTACCTTCAATACTTCACCTTTGAAATTCTGACATTTTTACTACACTTCCACTACACCATTATAATAATAAAATAATGGAGGTGCTACTCCCAAAATTGTATGACTACTCCTTGGAGATGTTGCTCTTATATCCAAGTATACACTTTGTCTTTCCTTATCACAAGAATAGTATTTTAACATGTCTATCGTTTCTGAAATAGTTCTTCCCATACAATACTTCTTTTCTCTAACTCAGCTTCTTTAAAGTGAACGAAATTTCATTACTTCATCAGTAAATGCTTTACTCTTGTGGGCCGACTCCACTAAGCACTCCAAATACCATAAGTGGCTTTATTATAATAGATTCCCAAGCCTTCATAGTTGCACCTAGACTTATACCTCAACATTTTTTAGTCTTGGCCTTTGATTACCTTGTAAGGTATTCTTGACATGACACTTTTTCTTCAAGAGCATATGCTCATCATTTATACAAGGTCCAGCCTCTTTCATTTACTATGAAACCATTCTTCCATATGAACCTATGATACATGTATTATCATGTATTGTATATGGATTTCCTACTTATCATCCACATCTGATATGCATAATCGCCTCGTGAATTCTATCCCCAAACAAGGATTTCATTAAGGGTTTTCTATGTTTCTCATCAACCCCAATTGTTTGAGAAACAACTTATTAAGAAACCAAATGATTGTTTTTATCTCATTCATTCATGTTTAGTTGATGTTAATATCATCCTTCCTTGAAGAGGTCTTACAACCATCCTCGTGACTAGTTTCTTAAGCATAATCATAATTATGTTGCCTTTCTTATGGCAATATCCAGCAAGAAATCATTCTTGTTGAACTGCTATAAAAGTATTTATGATCCAAAATATAACTAGAAAATTATTACATTATCTTAGGCAATAAAATGCCCATATCCAACTTCTTTTGTCCCTCAATCTATTCTTGGTCAACAAACCTTTGTTAGGTTAAGATGTCAATACGACTCATTGGTCATTTAGAAATGCTCCAATAAGTCCTTTTCCAGACTCTAATATCAGTCCTTCATCAATCATTACAACGTTATAAGGAAATAATGGTAGCATTATCAACATTTCATTCATTATTTTGAACTTAAGAAGCCCTTAATTGGATGTTGTTATTTTAACCATTCACATTCACGTTTATGTTTGGATATTTGAACTCCTTTGTCAAATATCTTTCCAACAGGTTCATCTTATATTTAATACATCAGTCTTGTAATTGATCTATGTCCTATCGAGGCCTAGTGTTGAAACTAGAGCTCTGATACCACTTTGTAACATCACCCAACTCCCTAAGTATCTTTTAAGGGATGGAGTGTGAAATTTTTTCTTTTTCTGACTTCTTGTTTTCTCCAAATAGACCTCGTAGATTGATTCTTCTTGTCCAAAGATTTCCAATAACTGTAACCATGCTCAATTTCAAGCTCTGAATCAAAAGTTACATCCTTCCAAAGTTTTTGGTTTCACCAACATCTATTCCACCTCAATGCCACATGGCTTCCACGTGGTACCCTGCTACACATGCCATCCCACATGGCATAGATGCGACATCTACCATGCCACTCCTTGGACCCACATGATCCAAATTTTAGGGGGTATATGATCTAAATTCGGATGCAAAAGTCATAAAGCTATAAAGCTAATAGATTGTCCATGTAGATGCCCACCTCCTCATTAATTAATTGGGCTAACAGGTTGCCCATATGGGTCAAAGAGAGTCTCATCTCTCCATTATTATATTGGGTTTTATTTTCCACTACTTAATTAGTTGGGTAGTTAGATCTATTATTATAATAACAAAGACTCATTTAATGAGCTCTTTACATTATTGTATTGGGTTTTATTTTCCACTACTTAGTTAGCTAGGTAGTTAGATCTATTATACTAATAATAAAGACTCATTTAATGAGATATTTTTGACTTTGTCCAATGGACCATTTTTAAAATCTATATAAAGGCCTAGCTAGCCTTCTCATAATATCAAGTTACTTATTTTGGCTTCTCTCATATTTTATATTGTTCAATGTGAGATTAATTAGCTCTGAGTGATTTACTAGTAAATTTTTAGAGGTGAGGCTCCTCTTTGAGCCTCACCTCCTGAGTACTTCATTTACATGTTTTTTCCATGCTTCTTTTCATGCAATATTGTCATGTCTAATCTCCTCCTCTCTTGACATTCAATCCATCCAGATCTCAACCCCCGAGACCTGGATTAGTGGTATCAGAATGGGTATGCTCTCCATCGAAACAATGGTTTCAACCATGTTGCGGGTTCAAAAATTTACAAAAATCACAACCTCCTTTTGGTACTATCGAAATCCATTTTTTGTTCCATACAATGTAAGCATCACAGTTGGTCTACATGCACCACAAGGCTTTTTTTTTTACCCTCGGATCTTCGTTCACCGGTACAAGGAGAACCATACATGGATTCACTACATCCATACATGGATTCACTACATATATACATGGATCCAATAAATCCATTGGTCTTCAAAATTTTCAACAAATTTGTAGGGTGTCCATGCTCCGCACGAAGGTTCCACAACCTCTACAACAACCCATGTTGCCCTGCAAACCCTTGGCATCCTTTGTGGCCCTCTACACTTAGTCAACTTCAAATAGGTGTTTCGACCTCTACATATCATTTAAGAGGATCTACCATATCTCATTGGAAATATATCTTCAATATCTCAAATGGGTATTTCGCAGAATCTCATTTGGCTTCCTGGTTTGAGAGATATCATCGATTGAATCTCAACATGTATTTGACCCAAGGAGGTCGCGCGTACTACCATATTCAATGGTTTTTTTTCTCTCTGTTCAAGAAACTAAAAAAGGAGTTCCACATATTTATGGAAATATATCTTCAAATTCTAAAATGGATATTTCATGGAATCTCATTTGGTTTCATGGTTTGAGAGATATCATTGATTGAATCTCAACATGTAGTTGACCTAAGGAGGCCACACGTACCACAATATTCAACGGTATTTTTCTCCCTGATCATGAAACTATAGAAGTATTTCCACTTATGTATGGAAATGCTGCTTCAATTTCTCAAATGGGTATTTAACGAAATCTCATTTGGCTTCATGTTTTGAGAGATATCATTGATTGAATCTCATCATGTATTTGACCCAAAAAGGGCATGCATACCACTATCTTCAACGGTCTTTCTCTCCCTTCTTAGGAAATTACAGAAATATTTCCACATATGGTTGGAAATCTATCCTCAATATCTTAAATGGGTATTTCACGGAATTTCATTTCGTTTCCTGTTTTGAGATATATCATTGATTGAATATCTGCATGTCTTTTGTCCAAGACGGTTGTGTGTCACTGACACTTCAACAAGATTTTTCTCACTCCATGGGACAACTAAGAACAATTTCCATATACTGATGGAAATATCCCTTCAATAGCTCAAATGGGTCTTCGATGGAATTGTATTTCATCTCCTTTAGAAAAAGTTATGAATAAATTTGTAGAAGGAGATTCAAAGCCTCCATAGTCATGATTTTTCCATTTTTTATTAATGGAAGCGGTTATGGATCAACCACACAAAACCCTTCCCTTCATTCAGAATTAGAACATTGTACACATGGGTCTATCTGTAGCATGGGTGAAATGATGGGGACCATCATTTTCTAAGGGGGGAGGAATGATCCGAATTTTAGGGGGTATATGGTCTAAATTCGGATGCAAAAGTCATAAATCTATAAAGATGATATATTGTCCATGTAGATGCCCACCTCCTCATTAATTAATTGGGATAACGGGTTGCCCATATGGGTCAAAGAGAGTCCCACCTCTCCATTATTGTATCGGGTTTTATTTTCCACTACTTAGTTAGTTGGGTAGTTAGATCTATTATTATAATAATAGAGACTCACTTAATGAGCTATTTACATTATTGTATTGGGTTTTATTTTCCACTAGTTAGTTAGTTGGGTAGTTAGATATATTATACTAATAATAGAGACTCACTTAATGAGTTCTTTTTAACTTTGTCCAATGGACCATTTTTTAATGCTATATAAAGGCCTAGCAAGCCTGCTCGTAATATCAAGTTACTCATTTTGGCTTCTCTCATATTTTCTATTGTTCAATGTGAGATTAATTAGCTCTGAGTGATTTACTAGTAATTAGTTTTAGAGGCGAGGTGCTTCTTTGAGCCTCGTCTCCTGAGTATTTCATTTACTTGTTATTTCCATGCTTCTTTTCATGCAAGATTGTCATGTCTAAGCTCCTCCTCTCTCGGCACTCAAGCCATATAGATCTCATCCCCTGAGATACGGGTCACCACACCTTGTCGAACTTCCAAACAACATCTCTCATTGCTATCAGAACCCTCCCATTGGAGTTATTTCACTCCAAAATACTATGCACACTTCAACAACTGAATTTCAATGGCATCCACCTCTGACGGATCAGACGGTACTTGTTGGATTACTGAGAAGGAGGTTGAATCAATAATAGAGCAATCTAATCCTTTTTAACCATATAATGCAAGTGTTATATAAATATATCATTATCATCCAATATAAACAATGAACAAATGAACAATCATACACATACACATTACACCAGTGTTTTTACATTGAAACCCAAAGAGGGTAAAATCACATAATGTTTTTTCTTATATGTCTTGAAGAATTACATTCATTGGAAGCACCAACTTCCTTTGTTTTCAACTACAATTTGAATAAGGCCACAAACCTATATGCTCTTCAGATACAACCGGAAGGTGGCTACCACCACCTATCCTTGCCCCGTCCAACCACCCTGACATAGAAGTAGAATGATGGAACCACTGTCACACTATCACTATGAGATATACCACTGTAACAACCTGTACCAATCAACCTGTAATCAACCTATACCATAAACAATTGCATCAACCATGCACCAAATATGTACCAATCATGCATCAAATACACATAAAATATGACTCATCAAGATGTACCAACATCATCAACTATACACCTCATGTATGTGACAATTCATCAACTACTTGGCTCAACCATGTACCCAACATGTACCTCAACCAAAATACCTCATCAATTTCATCATCCAAATATGATTTGTAACTCTATAATAGACCTGGTGTATATGATCACATACCTACAAACCTTCCTTAACTTTAACAACAAGAGACTAGCATTTTCATCAAACTTTACTTTAGTCTCACATGACTAGTTTTGGATTAGTCAACAACCCTAACTTGAAATAATCATAACTATGTACCTGTAATGAATAAAGATCTAAAAATAGTACACAATGTTCTTTAGTGTGTTTTATACAATTCCTCCATGTGTCACTACTTGGAACCTCTCAAAAAATCCATTATAGAAAAAATGGCATACCTTGTTGAATTCTAGCTTATTCTAGAGAGTGAACTTGTAGAGAGTGCCCTGCAGGGTGTTAGGACCACATATTGTACTCTTTTTGCCCATACTTTTTGCTATTATTTTACCCTTCATCACCTGCATTTTGACTTATACTATCATTTCACCTAATCATTCCAAGGTATACAACGTCCTTTCTCATTACTTTATGCTTA
>ML787157.1:105790-132367 GCA_009831015.1 Picea engelmannii
TTTCTTTACTACAACACTAAATGCTTTTGGAATTGAGCATATACAGTGCGCAGCTACCTTTGAAACAAAAGACTTCCCTGGGTTGATAATTTATGTTTCACTTGGTTGTTTAAAAATTAATTAAGCAATTATAGTGACCAACACAGGGAATATTTGTTGTATGGATCTGAAAATTTTACACAGAATACTATAGACTGTAATATAACCAAAACATTTTTTCTTACAGAATTTGGATATGTTATGAAGAAGTTATGATGTATTTACCCAAAACACCTGTTTTAGACTAGTTTCAAGACTAGCCACAAACCCTATTTTCTACGAAGTGTAACTCCAAAAATACAACGACCCACAAGCTGAAATTCGTACCACAACTACTTGGATATATTTCTTCAATGGTCTCCCAATTTCATGGTCTAAATCATTCTAGAAAAAAAATTATTGCGAAAATGGTGAGATGACCTGTAAATAACATACCTTAGAAAACATCATCAAAAGAATTTATCCTCGCTTGAATTTCGGCCTTCTTTACTTCACCTTCCCTATGAAATTCGACTTAGATATCCTTTGGTTACCTCAGTCACTTGTAGATATTCAATATGCTCAAGTGTGATTGAAATGAGAGAGCCTTGCCTTTTATTTATACTTTCATGTAGCTTCCTTAGAAGCATCTTCTAGACCACTTTGTCCACATAACCACTTTGTTCACATAGTCACCTATGTCCAACTTTGCCCAATTTGCCACTTGTCTATGTATCCAATAGCCACTTGACCACTTAACCCATTTTTCTCATTTTAGGGTTAACCTTCTTATAACCACTTTCCATAATTAGAAAGTTCTCTATTTACTTTATTTTTTAAATAATCCTCATTGACTTTGTCACTTCACTTTATTATTTAAATAATCCTCTTTGATTTTGTCACTTCACTTTATTATTTAAATAATCCTCTTTGACTTTGTCACTTCAATTAACTATTTAAATAATTTCTTATTTGCAAGCACTTTGACTTCTTTGACCTTTTGGGGTTTCAACCCAATCATATGAGGGTCCTTCAACTTCGTAAGTCCATAACTCTCAAACTGTGAGGAGTTATGTGATGTTCCACATACTGTTAAAGTTTAAGCTATTATTAGGTTACCTTTCTATTTACTAGATAACAATAGCATAGATAGGATCACTGAGAGAAACACAATCAAAAGAGTACACAAGCATTTATCCTCGGAAACCCTCAAGGGGAAGAAAACCCAACAAAACTTCCTTAATATAGATAGTCAATACAATGCTAAGATAATGAACCAGACAATAGAGAATATCCAACACTGAGAAACACGCCTCTCTCTCTTCCTTCTTCTGGCAACCAAAAACTATAGTTTCCTTCAAAACTTGCGCACTAGATGAGTGAGATGAGTGTGTGTCTAAATGAGGCACTGGCCTCTCTTATTTATACAATTCTGGCACGTGTGGAAGTGTCTCTTCACTGGCATGGCCGACTTCTTCTTCTAGGTGGTTATAACCACCTTTAATATATTCTAGGGCTGACTTCTTATTTAGCCTATTACAATTAGGGTTTGACCAATCCGCAAAAGGGGATTTGGTCATTTACAATACCCGACATGATCAATCCACAAAAGGGGATTGATCTAATCAATAATGAATATATTTTATCTTTATCCACAAAAGGGGATAAGAATATTCTTTGCAGTTACACAATATTTTAACACTCCCTCTTAACAAGAAGGATATTCTTTATCTTTTGACAGATCACTAGATGTCGACATCAATTAGGTAGCAACATCCACTGGATAACATCATCAACTAGGAAACATCATCAACTGGGTAATCATCATTCACTGGATAATTGGAGGCATCCACTTGGTCATCTGACATCATGATCATTGACTGGAATATCTATAAATCATCGAAAGTTGTGTTCTCTTTATCTTCGCACAGAAGATACTCTTTCTTTCTTTTGTCTTCACAAAGAAGTTACTTCTTTCTTATCTTCACACAGAAGATATCTTATCTTCACATAGAAGATATCTTATCTTCACACAGAAGATGTCTTATCTTCACACAGAAGATATTCTATGAGTTTTTCCATTCCTTTTATGTTCTCCCTTCTCTTGTAGTCATCTATCTCACCCATCCACTGGGGAGGAATACTACCATAGCTTCACTTCTAGTCATCCCACGTGAACCATAGAAGCTAAGATGCTAGCCTGGGCAAGACTAGACTCCCTTTCCATGATCCACGCAGGATCATGACATAAACCTCAAGATCCAACTAACCATTCCACATGGTCAAGTTTTGTGTTTTGGGCTACTCCATCCTTGGCCAAAGGAGAGTATTTTCCCGCTACCCCTTGGAGAAACATCCACATTCCTCTCTACGAGGGTGGCCACACCCCTCTCTACGAGGGTATTCTAGCATGTCCCTAGAGTATCCAAAACTCAACACTTAGACAGAGGCCAACCTTGGAAAATTTATCATTCCCCTTCTCTACGAAGGTGTACCTGTGGGATTTCTCTTTCCTTCTTTATGAAGGTATTTTTTCTTTCTACTTCTCTACAAAGGTATAGCTATGGGATCAAAAAAAATCTCTTGTGGTTCAAAATATTTCCATGGTATAATACCATGGTACCCATCTGTTGGGCACCATCCATCTACTGGATAAATTTCATCTTGATCAAAATATCTGGGCACCATCCATCTTCTTTTCTAACTGCATCAAATCACAATCCTTTATTTTGAACTCAGAGACATGGCTCCCTCTTGCACCAAGCTAATAGCTTCTAATTATCATCCTTGAAGTTTTCTTCTGTAATATCATGGGTGCCTTCTTGAGTTCAAATATTTATTTCTTTCTGTATTCATACTGGATCAACTTACTCCCTCTGCATCTATAAGAACGGTACTGGAGCAACCTGTAGTTACCTGCATCTCATCCACTATATCTAAGTATCCATCTTTTTCTTCATCTTGAATATTTTTGTTCTGCATCTTTAAGAGCCTCCTCCTCCTATATAAATATTGGATATTGTTTGGCCTTCACTGACTGTCACCATATCATACGTCCTTCTCATGTTGCAAGTCATAACATAAGTTCTTTCTTCTGAGACTTGTTTACTTACAATATGCTTTCTTTGTCACTCTCATGAGTGATCATACCTGAAATAAATATTTTAGCTCTTTATCCTTTTCTTTGATAAGTCTGCATAGAGACTGAAATAAAACGAGGTTAATTCACATTCTCACAAAAATCTAACTTGTAATGATAAAGTATTAAAGTAAACAAGATACTAAAAATAAACATGAATACTTATCTTGTGTTTTGTGTGGGGAGGTTCCACGAACTCCATCATTTGCTATCAACTATCTGCAACTTAAAGTACATAATCCTTAATTTCTACTAAAGTTTTCTTTGAGGGAGGAGATTCCTCTTCCTCTGCCACATGTGCTTGATGCTTTCTTTTCCCTTTTCCTTGAGGACATTCATAGGAAAAGTGTCCCAACTTTTGACATTTGTGGCATCTGATCTTTGAAACATCTCTCTTCTTATTTGGAACTCTTACGGAGTTAGCTTCTTTATTGTTCCTCCTGAAGGAACTTATTTCTTTCTTTTGAACTATAAGAGATTCCTCTTCGTCAACAATTAATATCTTTTGTTGGTCTACAAGTCTAGATTCTTCGTGTGTGCAATATTCCCATAACTTATCAAACTTGGGTAACTTGCTTCTTGCACACACTCCTTGTACAAAGGGAATCCAAAATGTTGGAAACCCATCTAGGGTTTTGGTTACAAGTTCTTTGTCACTAATGACATCTCCAATAGCTGCAATCTGATCTCTAATCTGAGAAACTCTCATAATATAGGATGTGATAGATTCTAAGTTGTCCATCTTCATATTACGAAGCTGATTTCTTAAGGTAAGATTCTGGCTAATGTCTTTGCTTTCATATAACTTGTTGAGTGCTTCATACATTTGCCTTGTTGTCTATAGTTCAGATATATGAGGGATCAAGTGATCCTTTACTAAATCCGACACGATTCTCTTTTCTTTCTTTTCATTCTTCTTATGCTTGGTCTTTTCCTCTTCTTCATCTGCTTTTGGTACACCCACTGTAACATGTTCTAGGAGATCATTCTCGTCTAGAATCATCTGCAACCTATGCTTCCAAGATATGAAGTTTCTAGATCCTTCCAGCCTGTCTTCTACCCTCATGCTGGTAGCCATTCTTTCTTGTAGAAGAAACCCTAGCCCTCTGGGCTATAGAAATAATAAAAAAAATCAATTTTCTTGGATCTAAAAACTGAACTCACCAAAAGATGTGTTGGACTGAGGCAAGTATGCTAGTACAATCAGATTTATGAAAATCCAAATTTTACCCCTTCAAACTTGATTTGCGGATTTCTAGACTGGTGCTTCTGGTTTTCTGGGACTGGTACTCTGGAACTTCTGGTACTTCTGGTACTCCGGTTTTCTAGTACTTTTGGTACTTTGTGAAAACTAGGGTTTCACTTTACAGGAGATCTAGCCACTGAAAATGTGCGTTGAAGATGCCAAAATGTTCCTTGAGGTAGGGCGCACCTTTCTAGATGGATTTGGGGCTGAAAACCTTCTTCAATAAAAAGCCCTAATTTTCATGTACGAAAACAATGACGTTTTTCTTTTTCCTGTGAAAGATGCTCTCTTCAGCTTATCTATGATACCATGTTAAAGTTTAAGCTATTATTAGGTTACCTTTCTATTTACTATATAACAATAGCATAGACAGGATCACTGAGAGAAACACAATCACAAGAGTACACAAGCATTTATCCTCGGAAACCCTCAAGGGGAAGAAAACCCAACAAAACTTCCTTAATATAAATGGCCAATACAATGCCAAGATAATGAACTAGACAACAGAGAATATCCAACACTAAGAAACACGCCTCTCTCTCTTCCTTCTTCTTGCAACCGACAACTGCAGCTTCCTTCAAAACTTGCGCACTAGATGAGTGAGATGAGTGTGTGTCTAAATGAGGCATTGGCCTCTCTTATTTGTACAATTCTGGCACGTGTGGAAGTATCTCTTCACTTGCAGGGCCGACTTCTTCTTCTAAGTGGTTATAACCACCTTTAATATATTCTGGGGCCAACTTCTTATTTAGCCGATTACAATTAGGGTTTGACCAATCCGTAAAAGGGGATTTGGCCATTTACAATACCCGACATGATCAATCCACAAAAGGGGATTGATCTAATCAATAATAAATATATTGTATATTTATCCACAAAAGGGGATAAGAATATTATTTGCAGTTACACAATATGTTAACACATACCACCAGAAATGGCATGACATGTACTGTCCATCTAGAATAGTCTTACCTGCAAATATATCAAAACTCATACCATTATACATCAAACAAACTTGGGTCCATTACCCAAACCTTTGTGCTACTAGAATTCACTACCAGACTTCTTTAAGGGTTGACATCAATGACAATCAACCCAATTAATAAACAATCTCCCCCTTTGGAATTGGTGGCAACACTCTGATACAATATTGAAATCATATCACTCATGCTCCCCTTGGAACCATGCCTTCATGTTTGTGACCAACGCTCCCCCTATAACCATGCCTCTGTCCTTTGCATCTAGTAAATATCTCCCCCTTTGTTCTTCAATGGAAAAGGTATCTTTCCATTCGGGGATGCTCCCCCTAACTGAATCGTTTGATCTCCCAACTTGAACTGTCCTCTTTATGGTGCTTCCTTGTGTACATATAAGACATATAAGACATATAAGATAAGAATTCAAAATCATTCATTTTGGAGTAGAAATAAATATGAGTCTCTGGCGAAGATACTTAAAGGCTTCCTGTGGAAGCGGTTTTGTAAAGATGTCTGCCACTTGTTTTTTTGTGCCCACATATTCAACTTTGATGTTATTTTCTACAACCTGTTCCTGTAGAAAGTTATACTTGATTGGAATGTGCTTCTTTATGGAGTGCATCACCGGGTTCTTTGAGATACTAATGGCCCTTGTATTATCACAATATATTGGAATGGTCTCATCATACTCAACCTGTATATCTGTCAGATTTTGTTTCATCCATAGAACATGTGTACAACATGTTGTTGCTACAATATACTCTGCCTGGGTTGTAGATAAAGATATTGATGATTGTTTCTTGCTTAGCCATGATACTAAACACTCACCAAAGTAGAATGATACTCCATTGGTGCTTCGTCGGTCATCAATGCAACCTGCTCAATCTACATCTGTGTAGGCAATAAGTGATAGATCCTTTCCTTTTGGATACCATAATCCAAACTCTTATTTTCCTTTGAGATATATGAAAATCATTTTCACTGCTAATACATGTGATTCCTTTGGTGCTGCTTGAAATCGTGCCACCTATCCAACTGCCTGCATTACATCTGGTCTAGATGTTGTCACATATAGTATGCTACCAATCATTGACCTGTATTTCCTCTGATTTGTAGACTTTGAATCATCATCTTTTCTCAACTTGCAACTGGTTTGCATGGGAGTGATAAATGGTTTGCAATCTTCCATTCCGAACCTCTTTAGCATTTCTCTGATATACTTGGTTTGAGAAATACAAATTCCTTGGTTTCTTTGACGTATCTGAAGACCTAGAAAGAAGGATAGTTCTCCAAGTAATGACATTTCAAATTCATTCTGCATGTCCTTTGAAAATTTATGGCTTAACATGTCCTCAATACTTCCAAAAATAATATCATCAACATAAACTTCAATTAATAAAATACTATCTTGAGTTACCTTGATGTAGAGGTTTTTTTCTGCACTTCCTTTTCTGAACCCTATCTATTCTAGATATTTATCCAGTTTA
This sequence comes from Picea engelmannii, assembly GCA_009831015.1. NCBI lineage: Eukaryota > Viridiplantae > Streptophyta > Pinopsida > Pinales > Pinaceae > Picea > Picea engelmannii. Next base: position 112,658 of record ML787157.1, read on the forward strand.
GAGTACCATGCTCTAAGAGCCTGTTTTAGACCATAGAAGGCCTTCTTTAATTTACACACATAATTTGCATTCTCTAACAATTGAAATCCTTCTATTTGTTCAATGTAGACTTCTTATTAAAGTTCCATATTCAGAAAAGTTGATTTTACGTCCATATGATACACTTTAATATTTTTGGAGCATGCATAAGCTAAAAGTAATCAGATTGCTTCCATTCTAGCAACTGGGGCAAATGTCTCTTCAAATTCTATTCCTTCAACTGGTGCATATCCTTTACATACCAATCTAGCTTTGTTCCTTGTAACCTGTCCATCTTCATTCAATTTATTCCTGTATACCCACTTTGTGTTGATCACATTCTTATCCTTTGGTATTGGAACCAATTCCCAAGTGTCATTTTTCTCTATTTGATCCAATTCTTCATCCATGGACTTTTTCCAAAATTCATCCTTGTTGGCCTCTTCAAAAAAGGTTGGTTCGCTCATAGATGAGAGTGCTAGGTGCATTTGTTCTGGTGAATGGATTCTTCTTCTAGTCTCAACTCCTGCATCTTTTTTTCCGATAATCTAATCTGAAGTATGATTCTTCTGTACTCATTTGTTAGGTGTCTTTGGAGGCACTTGCTAAACTTTCTCTTGTGCTTCTGTCGGATCCTCTTCATCTTCCCCTTCTACTTATTTTTCATCTTCTGCTTCTTCTTCGTAAAGTTGTTCCATTGATTCATTTTCTTCTTCCTTTAATTCTTGTCTACCTATTTCATCAATTGTTACATTGATGTTTTCCACAACTTTGTTCATCTCAGGTTGTAGCACTTGTATGCTTTCCTTGTACTTTAGTAACCAACAAGTATTACTTTGTCCACACGAGATTCAAACTTTCCCATTCTACCATCTTTTCTTTTGATGTATCATTTTCTTCGAAAAACTTTGAAATCCTTCACATTTGTTGGTATTCCTTTCCATAGCTCATAGGTTGTTTTGTTAGTGTTGTTTCTGAGCATTACTCTGTTTTGAATGTGAAATTTTGTATGCAATTCCTATGTCCAAAAGATATCTGTCAATTCGGAATCCATTATCATTGTTAGAGCCATTTTCTGTACTATCTTATTCTTTTTTTCATCAACTCCATTATGTTGAGGTGTCCTAGCAACAAAGAATTGTCTTTTTATTCCATTCTTGCTGCAGTAGTCCATAAATTCATTTGAAGTGAACTCTCCTCCATTATCATATCCCAATCATTTTATTTTTTAATCCATTTCATTTTCAACCATTTCCTTGTAGACCTTGAAGTTTTCAAAAGCTTCTCACTTATTCTTGAGAAAGAAAACTGCAGTCATTCTTGTATAATCATCAACTAATAACATAAAATATTTCTCACCTTTTAAACCCTTTGTTGTAGTTGTTCCAACTAGATCAATATGCACAATTTCTAGTGGTCTTATCGTTGAATATTCTTTTGATTTAAACCTGTTCTTTGTTTGCTTTCCTTGTTGACAATGCTTTCATAAAGTGTTGGTTGGTTTCATGATCCGGGGCATTTCTCTAACTTCTTCTCATTTTCTAAATTTGACAAGGTTATAAAAATGTATGTGACCCATTATTCCATGTCATAGACAACTTTCATCTTCCTTTCCTAGGAAACACTTTTCATTTCCAATTTCACTTAATACATATATGTTGCTTGAAGTTCTCACAATTGTTGCAATCAATTTTCCTGAAACTTCTTTTCTTATCTCGCACTTTTGAGAATCGAAAGTAACTTTATGACCTTGGTCACACATTTGAATCACACTTAGAAGATTATGTTTCATATCTTCTACTAGTAGAACATTTTCTACCTTGGTATTCTTGTTCCCAATTCTGACTGTGCATTTTACAATGATTTTAGTTAAATCACCATTTCCGAAGGAGACTGATCCATATATTTCCTTTCTTAATGTAAGAAACCTGTCTCTATCACCTGTCATGTGTTTTGAACAACCATTGTCAACATACCAACCACGTTTCTTCTTCTTAGCTTGTAGAGCGAGTGTGCATTCTTCATTTCTATATTGATTCTGCTTTCTTATCCATGTCCTTTTTTGAGGTTCATGTCTATGACTGTTGTTGTTCTATTGTGATTCTCTAGGAGGGACTGTCATTTTACAATCTTTGGTCATGTGTCCAAAGTTGTTACATTTGTACCATTCCACTTCAGTGCTCAAAGATTCAAACCTGTTGTAACTTCTTCTCTGTGTTTCACTAGGCCTTCTTGGATAACCCTTTTGTGTATGACTTTCAAAGTTGTTTATGTTCCTGTTGTTAGCTCTTCAATTCACAACTTTATGTCCAAAATTATTGCATGCATAACATAAACCAAAAAATATAGTTTCATCCCTGGGAGTTGAATATATTCTGAAAGGAGGCACTCTTATGAATCCTTCTTCTTCCTGAGGCCTATTTGTTTCTATCGGTCGTTGATTCTGAAATATGAATCTTCTCAGTGGAGGAGTGTCCTTGTAATTTTCTTTGTAGACCTTCCTATCCCGTTTGATTATTTCTGCATAGATTTTTGGATATGTTTCTTGTTCTGTTGTTTTGGAGCTTGATCCTGTTTCTATCTGATTGTATCCAAGTCCAGACTTGTCATGATGAGGTTTTTTACTGTTGATAATGTCACTCAAAATTTTTGAGTTGTTCTACATATTTTTCTTTTGAAGATCCTTTCTTAATGTGACAATTTTTGCTTACAAATTTCCAATGATCTTGTCTCTTTCTTCTAGATGTTCTTTGAGTGCTTCTTCAATTTGAACCTTCAAATTTGTGATCATTTTTCCTAGTTCCTAAGTGTCTTTTTTCTTCTCTAGTTCTGCTTGTAGTTTCTTTTTTTTATTCTTTTCTCTTCTGATAACTTCTATGACACACAACAATTCTTCTTGGTAGTCAACTTCTGCCTCTTCATATTCTTCTTCGGCCTCTTCATATTCGTATTCATTCTCTTCATATTATTCTTCATATTATTCTTTATTAGAGTCTTCCACTTCCATGAATAAAACTATTTTTGTCTCACTACCACTAACTTCATCTTCATCTAATGTTGAGATATCTTCTTCGGTGCATAAGATTTTCTTGAAAACTTTCTTTGTGGTTATTTTTCCTTTATATGTTTGTTTTCTATTTAAGTAATCTTCATCATTTCTCTTTTTCTTATGAGGACATTTGTTAGCAAAATGACCAATACCATCACAATTAAAACAAATCAAAGGAAGCTTACCTCTATACCTGTCGTTGGTTCCCTTCTTCAATCTTCTGACAAAGTTGGCCACTTCTTCATCATCTTCGAGATGTCACTGCTGCTACTATGTTCTTTTTCTTTTTTCTTTCCCTTTTTCTTTGACCTTTTGGATGATTTGAAGGTTGCTTCTTTTATATCTGGATTTTCTTGTTCATTTCTCATTTCATATGCTATGAATATTCCATGTATTTCATCCATGATTATTGATTTTATATCTGCTCTTTCTTCTAGTGCTGATATCTTAGGGTCAAATCTCATAGGAAGAGATCTTAGTACCTTTTGAACAATTATAGATTCTTTGATTTCTTGTCCCAATCCCAAGATTGCATTTACTATTTCATCAACTCATAAAAAGTAAGCTTCAATATTCTCATCTTCCTTCATCTTTAGTTGTTCGAGCTAACCTCTGTAAGTTTGAATCTTTGCTTCTTTGACTTTTGAATCTCCTTCATAAATATTTCAAAGTTTGTCCCAAATATCTTTAGTGGATTTACAATGTGCAACTTTGGTGAATACCGATTCTCCAAGACCATTCAACAATGCATTTGTGGCTTTGGAATTATTCTAACTGAGTTTCACTACTTTGTCATTTGTTGGTGGAACTATTGGTGCCATGTATCCATCTACAATTGATGGCCAAATTTCAAATCCCTGTGCTTGTATATATGTCTTCATCCTTATGCTCCAACATGCATACCTCTGTCCATCAAATTGTGGTATTTCATTTTTATACATGTTGTTGGTCTCCATGATCTACTTTTCAATGGTTAAACTGATTTATGAAGGAACCTTATCTGATACCAATGGTTGGATTACTGAGAGGGGGGGTGAATTGGTAATAGAGCAATCAAATCCTTTTTAACCATATAATGCAAGCATTATATCAATATAGCATTATCATCCAATATAAATAATGAACAAATGAACAATCATACACATAAATAGTACACCGATGTTTTTACATGGAAACCCAAAGTGGGAGAAAACCACGAAATGATTTTTCTTATATTTCTTGAAGAATTACATTCATTGGAAGCACCAAATTCCTTTGTTTTCAACTGCAACTGGAAGGAGGCTCCAACCCCCTAGTTTCTCAGGCTACAACCTAAGGGAAGCGCAAACTCCCCAATTCTTTGGCTACAACTAGAAGGAGTCCACAACCCTCTATGTTCTCCATCTAAAACCGGAAGGTGGCTACAACCACCTGTCCTTTCCCCATCCAACCGCCTTGACATAGAAGTAGAATGATCGAACCACTGTCACACTATTACTATGAGATATACCACTGTAACAACCTGTACCAATCAACCTATAATCAACTTGTACCATAAACAAGTGTATAAACCATGCACCAAATATGTACCAATCATGCATCAAATACACATAAAATATGACTCATCAATATGTACCAACATCATCAACTATACACCTCATGTATGTGCCAACTCATCAACTACTTGTCTTAACCATGTACCCAACATATACCTCAACTAAAATCCATCATCAATTTCATCATCCAAATATGTTTTGTAACTCTGTAATAGACCTGGTGTATATGATCACATATCTGCAAACCTTCCTTAAATTTAACAACAAGAGACTAGCATTTTAATCAAACTTTACTTTAGTCTCACATGACTAGTTTTGGATTAGTCAACAACCCTAACTTGAAATAATCATAACTATGTACCTATAATGAATAAATATATGAAAATAATACACAATGTTCTTCAGTGTGTTTTGTGCAATTCCTCCAGGTGTCACTACTTGGAACCTCTCAGAAAAGAAGTTATAGAAAAAATGACATACCATGTTGAATTTTGGCTTATTCTAGAGAGAGAACTTGTAGAGAGTGCCCTACAGGGAATATTTGTTGTATGGATTTGAAAATTTTACATAGAATACTATAGACTGTAATCTAACCAACACATTTTTTTTTACTGAATTTGGATCTGTTATGAAGAATTAAAGACATTTTTACCCGAAACACTTGTTTTAGACTAGTTTCAGGACTAGCCACAAACCCTATTTTCTGTAGAGTGTAACTCCAAAAATACAACGAACCACAAGATTAAATTCGTACCATGGATACTTGGATATGTTTCCTCAATGGCCTCCCAATTTCACGGTCTGAATCATTCTAGAAAAAAAATCATTGCAAAAATGGTGAGATGACCTGTAAATAACATACCTTATAAAGCCATCAAAATAATTTATCCTCCCTTGAATTTGGGCCTTCTTTACTTCACATTCCCTCTGAAATTCAACTTAAATATCCTTTGATTACCTCATTCACCTGCATATATTCAATATTCTCAAGTGTGATTGAAATGAGAGAGCCTTTCCTCTTATTTATACTTTCATGTTGCTTCCTTAGAAGCATCTTCTAGACCACTTTGTCCACATAGTCACCTATGTCCAACTTTGCCCAATTTTCCACTTGTCCATGTATCCAATAGCCACTTGACCAGTTAACCCATTTTCCTCATTTTAGGGTTAACCTTCCTATTACCACTTTCCATAATTAGAAAGTTCTCTATTTACTTTATTATTTAAAATCCTCTGTGACTTTGTCACTTCACTTTATTATTTAAATAATCCTCTTTGATTTTGTCATTTCACTTTATTATTTAAATAATCCTCTTTGACTTTGTCACTTCAATTTATTATTTAAATAATCCTCTTTGACTTTGTCACTTCACTTTATTATTTAAATAATTTATTCTTTGCAAGCACTTTGATTTCTTTGACCTTTTGGGGTTTCAAGTCAATCATATGAAGGTCCTTCAACTGCATAAGGCCATAACTCTCAAACTGTGAGGAGTTATGTGACATTCCACATACCACCGGAAATGGCATGACATGTACTATCCATCTAGAATAGTCTTACATGAAAATATGTTAAAACTCATACCATTATACATCAAACAAATTTGGGTCCATTACCCAAACCTTTATGCTACCAGAATTCACTACCAGACTTTCTTCAAGGGTTGACATCAATGAAAACCAACCCAATTAATCAACAATACTTTTGATCCAATAATATACATCTCTTGTTGCATTGAAATCCTTAAATTTCAAACATTTAACGGCATTTCCCATTCTCATCATACTTGCACTTGTTGATCACGCGACAGATCGATGACTGTCATGCATCGTGGCCACTCTCCAATTGAAATCCCAGATTAATGCTCAGATTATTCCTATTAGAGTAAATCCTCCTCCAGAACTGCGACCCACTCCAACCGCCACCCCCTTTGATGAACATATAATATCTATCATCGATAGATCCGAAGGATAGGGTTTAGGCACCTGTCCTCAAGGTATGTCTTTGACAGGATTCCATGCTCGACCCTTCCTTCCATTCACAAGATGCCATGTGTCCTTCGCTGAACACGTTGGCACCCTTCGTCAACACGATGACACCATGATGTCATTCCATGGAGTTTCCCTATAGGATTCGTCCCAACGCATAAAACATCGATGGTCACCCACAATCAATAGTCTTGATCATCCCTCGGAGTACCTCCATTCAGAATGCATCTCATTCCCATGATATATCAATGGCTATCATTCATCGTGCACACACTCTGATCAAAAACTGAGATTGGTCCTCGTGGTGCCTTCCATCGTAGTGTAACTTCTATTGGACTGTGACACACACCAACTATTATGCCTCTAATGGACAATTAAGATCACATCGTCTCCTACTCTGATAGATCTAACGACTCACGATGATTCAAAGCCTCTCCCATTTGATTCCTTTACCACCGTGTTTTGGCACATGCCACCTGGGCCTTTGTCACCATCGTGTACCTGCCACTTGGCATGAAACGTGGCACTTAGACCTCATCACAAAAACTCTCCTAAGGTGCCATATCACCTTTCCACGTGGTCCATTCACCAAGTGACACATGGACATTCCACGAGGATCGATGTAACATACTCAACATTGTTGATCATTGGTGAACCCTTCCAAGTGCTAACACATGTCCTTTGTGCACTGGATGGGTGATTTCACCCTCGTCGATATGACGTTACCTTCCTTTTAACCTCACCTAAGTGGCCCCCACCCAAATCTACGACTGATATTGCTTCTCGAACACTCGTCGACCTACGACCACAATCTCTCCTCAAGGTCTTCCCATTAGAGTACCTTAACCAAGATTACTCCAAAGGTGTGACTCTAATGAATTGTCAATATCTAATCCCTACACTGAATTCAATGACTAGGATTTACGACGATCATCTGATGGTTATTTTTCCCATCTGACCCACTCTTATCCATCCTCAAATCAACTGATAACACGTGATGTTCCAGGGACACGTTGTTTTCCACACTAGCATTCCTAGTCAGCATGACATCACTCCCCCTTTCGCATAGCTTGAACGGAACCCACGATGATATACAGACAAGGTTTCTCCTCAGATGATCATTGATATATGGTCCATATCCTTCCAAAAATCCCTATGATAGATCCAACATCTATCGGTGTTTCAAAATAATCAACAACTGAGATTAATCTTGGTTGGTCACCGATCGATGGTCAGAATTGCTCCTCAGAGTATTCCCATCATAGTTCCTTGGTCAAGGCTACTTCGACCGGCCGACTACGATAATACCACAGTGATCAATGGTTATGATTGAGTCATTGTGTTGATATCAATGATTGTAATTCTTCTTGGAAAAGAAATGAGTTTTATTATGTTTAAGATTTTATTTCATGACTTAACTGATTCAGGATTTTCTCCAGTAAATTTCCAAGGAGTGCTCGACCTTCCAGCATTTACCGAATCCTTTCCAATCTGACTAAGGATCTCATACCTCTCTGTTCATGTGGATAATTTACATCCAACGACTTGTTTATACAAGGATAGACGTATCCAACCCGATCTATGAAAGGTTTCACTAAATCACGGCTATGAAACTCATATGTTAAATGGAATACTTTATATACAAGAAAGAGTATACAACATCTCATAAATAAGTGTATATATGGGCATTTATTTGTAAGTAGACATAGTACATAACACATATTAATTACATAGACTCTACTCATGCACATATTGTATAGTTCTAGGAATTTCTGGCAACAAATATACATAAGTACAATTCCAAAAGCCATTAGTCATGACCAACAGTATAATCACCTGCTCTTGTGCAAAGTTAGCAGCAAAATGATCAATGATAATTTCAACAATAAATATCAATGGCAAAAAAATATATAAATACAGTCCCTATTCAAGTTTAACAACAACATACTAAATATAAATAGCATAGTAAATATCCATTAAGAGGAATACAATATTATTCATTTAGGAATTTATACAAATACACGGTGAACCACTTATCTGATATAAATAGCCATCGACTACATGCTAACCTACGAATTTCCTCCCAGCCTTAGACTATGCTTCCAATAAATTTATAACAGGTCGCCCCCGATATGGGCTTAAAATCCACTTGGGAAAAATGGATTCCTATCCCATAATGAGTCTGCTAACAAGAATAATGTTCAAAATTAAGGTCCAAATCCAGCTAGCTATAGTCCCTCATTCCCCACAATCATGTCCCACCCTAGGAAGTGTGCCCCTTCTCTTCTCAACATTCCTTCAACTTCTCCACTTCCCTTCCATGGCTTCAACAACATGATGAATAGGAAGTCTCTGAGCCCTGTAGCTACAATTGGTACTTCGGGAAAACAATTCCTAGTAATTCTCTCACATGGAGAGAATTCTTACAGCCTAACAACCCCCCTCTTCGAGAACACTTCTCCCACCTGGAGAGAAGGCTCATGGGCCTAAAAACCTACTTCTTTAACTACCCATGGGCCTGATAAACCGCCTCTTCAATTCAACCTACAAGAAACACTCATTACAGGAAGCTTATAGCTCTCCAATATGGTGATGGATAGAAACAAACATAAATGGTAGATGGACGTAGGATACAAATGGTAAAAACAACATGTGATCCACTCTCTTCTCGTGAGAATGATCCATAACTTCTCCCCCTTCTTGTAAGAATGATGGTCCAGATGGGAAGTTACACAAAGCTTTCCCAATATATTTTTCATGTTCATGAAATGACACTTGTCACCTCATAAATCTCTCTGGCACCCACTTAGTTGTTTGTTCCCTTTTGTCACACACCTGACCTCTAAGTACCCATTTGAGGGATGGGGTATAATTTTTTTTTTCTCAATCATCTCGAATCCCTGTAACTAGGATTACATTGCCTTTAATTCGACGAGGGTTTTCCAATGACTATAAATTTGTCCAGATCCGATTTCTGGATCGCAAGTTATGGTCCTTTAAAGTTCTTTAGGCATTCATTGACAAGAGTCTCTCACCGCCATGTGGCATCCTCATGGATCCTTGTCACACGACACGCCACATTGACATAGCATACAAAGACTCGCCCAACCAGAGGTTGACACTTGTCTAGCTCTTATAGGACTATTAATTTAATTTAATCATTATCATGATAAAATCTTGCTCTTTACTAATCATTTAATCATTTATTTCATCCCTATTGGGGATAATTAATCCTCATTAAAATTAATTAACCCTGTAAATTTCATTTTTACTTGGCCTAAATTACCAGTCAAGTAAAACCAAGGATTACTTCCTTTTTACCTTGAGAATCCCACAATTCGAGATGGATTAGTGTTAATTATTATATTAATTCCTTGTCACGTCAACTCATAGTCAAATCATATTACTAATTTATTCTTTTATTAATTATATTATAATATAACCATAATAAATTATATTATAATATAATTAAATATATCAAAGTGGCACTTCTAGGGTTATTAATATCAATTAACACCTAAGTCTCTAGACTTCAACGTAATTCCTCTTCATGCTTTTATGAACATACCCAAATATCCTGAATGTCAAAGTTCCAGAGAGGTCCCATTTATATTATAAAGTGATGCAATATAAATAATTATATTAGATTATAATATAATTAATTACCCTTAATTTTTATATCAATATTTATGAAAACATTGGAACATGACAGGTACGTTCGATACTTCGGCCCTCTTAGCTTGTTCACTCTATCACCCCAAACATCCCAGAGTTTCAAATCCCTGAAATCACGGAGTCCCGAAGTCCTGAAGGGTCCACACTTATACGTGTTACGGATTAAATATTAAATTTAAAAAGGGAAAAGTATTTTCCTCATCCATGTGCAAATATTATTATAATAAACTTTTATTATTATATGTATATTATATTGCACCCATTTGGAAAATTCCACCGAGGTTTATAAAGTCCCCAATATTATATTCAATATTGGGATGAGAGAAAACTCTTCGGGTCAAATCCTTCGGCTCTCCAACACACTCTTTATTCTCAATCATCCTAGAGTCATGGAGTTCCAGAGTCATGAAGGGGTCCCACTTGCAATATATCGTGATTTAAATACAATAATTATCTTGGATTATAATCTCATAAATTGCAATAAAGGCTTATTATAATCAATTACGTTAATTGATCATATTAAATACAATACAATATAATTGATTATATTTATTATCTATGCAACATTTGTACAGGGAAAGGTAGGTTTCATGCCTTCAGTGATTTTATCTCGTGATTTCCATCACTCCAAACACCCCAGAGTCCCGAAGTCTCAAACTCTCGCAGTCCCAAAGTCCCGAAGTGGTCCCACGCACACACATTACACATTAAATAATAATTTAAATGGAAAAGGAGTTGGTCTCGTCCATGTGTTCATTATAATATATTAATTTTGTAATAAATCCCATCAAAATTCGTGCCTAAGTTTCATAAATTCTCAATATATATATTAACAAAAACTTTACACACTTGTCGAATAACTTTATTCATAAATGGTCTCTCTTTGGGGATCTTGGAACTCTGAGGATAAGCCCCCTTGTTATGCACCCTAAGGCATAGAACCTTGGATAGGGGTCCCAGGCCTCCCCCTCCCTCTTCCCTTTTTTTCCCCTCCCCACTATTTTTCCCAACCCCCTTTTTCAGGCTTCCTATCTCAGGTTCCCATACCTTCCCTGATACCCTTTTCAAATCCCTCTCTCACTGTGGCGACATCCTCCAGCCGGATCCCAGTGGTGCCTGTGTTCCTATCACATGGGCCATGATAGATGGCGGACTCGAAAATGGAGGCGGTATACTATGACGATAGTCCCGCAGGACCCTCTACCTTCACCTCATGCAAAGCGTTCTTGGAACTCCTCCAACACCAATGCTTGATCCTTCACACTCCTTCACATTTACTGCAAAGCTTCCCACCAAGAGGTTTTGATCAAGCCAAGTGTTCCAGCTCCCATGTTATCTCTCCCAAATCTCCAAGCTCTCATCCCTCTTCCCCTCTAAGATGGTACAAGATTTTTTCTCCCCCATATTTTCCCCCTAAGGAGAAGGTTACTACTCCCAGTATCTCATATATGGAAGAGAAGAAGAGTGTTAAAAGTAAAGGGGACCAACCTCTGAAAAAAAAACCAGCTCGATGCATAAAGGAATGCAGAGGCTCTGTGAAGATGGTGATCGGGGATGATATTCCTCTTTGTAACGTTCCTCAGCTAGTGAGGAAAACCTTGGTCAGAAATTTCATAGGTAAATCCCTGGGAGAAAAATCCCTCACAGGTTGGATGAATAACCAGTGGAAACCCCTACTTGGATACATCCCTAAGGTCCATATTCTATCAAGAAATTGGATTTCTTTCAACTTCCTCTCAATGGATGACTTCGATGAAATATGAAAACAGAACTGGTCCCGAGGTTCATCTGGTCTCACTCTTAAACCTTGGACAATGGATTTTGATCCCATTAAAGAATCCATGGTGGTATTGAAGGTATGGGAAATATTACCTAGTTTGTCTCTGATTTTTTGGTCTAAAGAATATTTGGAAGCTATTGGCAAGAAATCAGGCTATTTCGTCAAGCTCGAACCTAATTGGGACTCGAGACAAAACCCGTAGATGGGCCTTGGTAATTATTGAAGTTGATGTTAGAGAAGGGTTAGTAGGAAACATCGACCTGGTTTATTCCGATTTTACTTGGCACTAGAAGGTAGACTACTGGAGAATACCATTTCAGTGCCACGGATGCCACAAAATTAGTCATCTTCACTCCCAATGTACAATAATTGCTCCCTTGTAGCAAGCTCCTACTAGAGTATGGAAATCCAAATCTACTATCAGGAAGCAGGATTTTGTTGAGGTCATCTCGGTAGAAGCAAAAATGCAGAGGTGCCTCTTGATAACATAAAATTGGACTTCTCCAGCAAAGCATTGGATGACTTGGTTAAAAAGGCTTCGGATGCAGGTATGGCTATTTCATCCCCACCTCAGTATTATATTTTTTATGCGTTTTTTCTTATCTCTAACCCCCCCTCCCCTTCCCCCCTTCTTCTCCCCAGGTCCTTCCCCTCCCCATTATCTCCCCCCTCCTTATCCTCCCCTCCGATCTCGTCATCCGCCCATTCGGTTTTGGAAAATTCCTCGAAAAAATTTCCCTTGCGAGAACCCTCCTACTCCTCCCCTTCCAAGATGGTCTCTATGCCTGCTCCCCCTCCCCCTCCTCCCCAAGGGTTCCTCTGCACCCGCTCATATTTCTTCCAAATCCATTTCCCCCCCTCCTCCTTCCCCTGAGGCCTCCATCTCCCCTCAGGTAAGAAGCTATGCTTTGATATCCAAAGCTCATATCCCCTCCCCCTCCCATGGAGTCCTAGACCTCAACCCCCCTCCTCATTCCTATATAGGAAGAAAATCCCATATTTCAAAAGCTAAAGAACAAGCCACACTGGAAATCCGCAAAGGAACCTAAGTGACCATCATCAAGGCCCTTAGAGCAAGGAAAGCCCTTCCATCGAAAGAAAAATGATATTCCTCTTCTACAATGCACAAGGGGTTGGGGGTGCCCCAAAGAAGTTATCCCTCAAATGTTTATTCCTAAGCCTAAAGTCAGACGTCATCATGATACAAGAGACGATGTTTTCAAGTGAAAGAGTAAGAGAACTTTTTAGTCCTTGTCTTAGGAACTGGTCCTTCATCACAATTGATGTGATAGGTCTTTCGGGAGGTCTTCTTATTGGATGGAGCTCAAATTTGCAGGCTCTATCCTCCTCAGTTGTCTGCACTTCAATTTTAGTCAATCTAAAACATAAGAATTGTTGTATAGCCTTCACATTGGTAAATATTTATGGCCCTTATTATGATAGGGCCTCCTTCTATGAGAGTTTGGTATCTGTAGGCATTTTTCATGACCCTCTTCTGGTGGTCGGAGGGGACATGAATTTTACCCTCTCCATGCAGGAAGTTTTTTGGATTTCACCCTAGGGCTAAAAAGGAAAGAGGAGTTTTTTCCTCTTTTTTAGAAAAGGCCAAATTGGTGGATATTGAACCTGTGAAGCTCTCCCGTACTTGGAAAAATTTCAAAACTGTTAATGAGAAGGTTGCAAAAAGATTGGACCGATTTTTAATTTCTGAGGCCCTCCTAAACTTGGGCCCTTCTCTCAGGTCATGGGTAGAGACGGGAGGTATTTCAGACCATCACCCTATTTCCTTGTATTGGTCTTCGAGTTGTGAGTCCCCCCCTTCACCCTTAAAATTCAGCTAGTCCTGGATGGCAGAGGAAGATTTCAAGAACCCGATTCTCTCCTCTTGGGTAAAAATCTCTACTCAAAATTATGGCCCTTTCATGATGCAGTTTGCTGAAAAAATTAAAGCTATGAAAAGTGCTATAAAAAATGGCTCCCTCTTTGGAAGTCCAATAGGGCCCGTTCCATACAATACATAGAAGAAAGCATTTTCAAGGCCCTCGGAAAGTTAGAGGAGAGCCCCCTATCCAATGAAAAGCTACTAGAACTACAAGAGTTGGAGGACAAACGAGCCAAGTGGCTCAAAATAGAAGAACGAGAATCGCACATAAAGAGTAGGAAACTGTGGATTAAAGAGGGAGATAACAACACCAAGTTATTTCATTAGTTTTCTAACTAGTGAAAAAACCTTAATACTGTCTGGGAAATTAAGCATGAAGAAGGAAATGCAATAGGTTATTTTGAGGACAAGGCAAGGCTTGGAGTAATATTTTTCAGGAATCTCTTCTTGCCCCCCCCCCCTGTCTGCCCCATCAAAGAAATCATGGAGGTAGTGGGAAAATTCCCTACTTTGTTTTCTAAAGAAATGAATTTATCCCTGGAGGAAGAGGTTATAGAACCAAAACTAAGAGAAAAGTTGTTCTCTATGAAAAATGGAAAAGTCCCTAGCCCATACAACGTCACAGAGGAATTACTTAAGGCTTTCTATGACTTACTGAAGGATGACCTATTACTGGTGTTCAAAGAATCACAAAAGGAAGGAAGAGTTCACAGTCCTCTCAATACCACTTTCCTGTGCGTTATCCCAAAAAAACAATGCCCCTCCTCTTTTGAAGATTACTGACCGATTGCTTGTTGCAATGTTATATACAAATTAATCTCTAATATTATCTCTAGAATATTAATACCGATGCTAAGTGAATTCATAGGGGAAGAACAATTTTGCTTCCTTCATAATAGACATATTCATGACGCAATTTCCATAGCACAAAAAGTTCTCCACTTTGTAAAAAAACAGAATCTAAAGGCAACCATTCTTAAATTGTACCTCTCCAAATCCTATGACCAACTAAACTGGACCTTTCTGCATTTGGAATTACTCCAAATGGGCATGTGTTTAAAAGCAGTTAACTGGATTATGGGGTGCGTTCAAAGTGCTTCCTTTGTTGTTCTTATCAACGAAGCCCCTTCCTACTTTTTCAAAGATTCTAGAGGCATCTAGCAGGGTTGTCCCCTATCTCCCTTCTCATTTCTTATAGTTGCATAATCTCTTAGCATCCTGATCAATGACGCACAATCCAATGATGTTTTACGAGGAATCACAGTCTCAGAATCCGTATCAGTGACTCATTTTTTATTTGTCGATGACACCTTCTACAACTTTTTTGGTTCTCAGAGGAACTTGAATTCCTTCAAAACTATTTTAAATATCTTATGTAGTAAAACATGAATGAAAGTAAACATGGAAAAATATTGTCTACTACTTAATCAATGCACAAACGTAGAAGAGATCACCATCGCTAGCTCATTTCCTGCACAAAGAAAATCTCTTTCTAAAGGTTTCAAGTACCTAGGATTCAACCTAAAACCAAAAAATTACAGGAAAGAAGATTGGAGCTGACTAATAAGAAAAGTTGAAGCCCAAATAGTCATCTGGGTCAACAGACTCCTTTCTAGAGGCGGAAGAATAGTGCTAATTAAAGCAGTTCTAGAAATCATTCTCATATACTGGAACTCTATAGCCGCAATCTCTAAAGGAATTTTATATCATATTCACCGAATAAGATTTTGTTTTTTGTGGGCACTAAAGAACACTCCCAGAGGTATTCACCTGACCAGTTGGAATTCAATCCCACTACCTAAATATTTGGGAGGATGGGGCTTAAAACATATTCATCTTTTTTCTCGAGCCCTAGCAGGAAGGAACCTCTGGAGACTAACCCTAGGAAAATATCTCTAGGTAAGAGTCATGAACTCCAAATACTGTCCCACCTTATCCATTTCATAATGGTTTAGAGAGCCTTTATAATATTTCAAAGGCTCAATTATTTGGAAATCACTTGTTGAAGCCTTCCCCCTCATTGGTAACTGGATAGTATGGAATATTGGAAATGGGGAAAAAGATATATTGGGGGAAGACCCATGGTTGGGAGATGGAAACAACTAAAAAATCTCCCCCCCCCCCCGCTACTCATTTTTCTCAAAAATAAAAATCTCATGTTCTTGAGCGATTTAAACACTGGTTATCCTCATATCTGAGGGAGATTGGGGTGGAAGAGCACATATTCTCTATATCTCCCTGAATATCTTCAAGATGAATGGAGCTCCTATATTTCCCTCTTATGTGAAAATTTAATTTCCCTTGATAGAGATTCAGAAGAATACCTTTGTTGGTCAAAAAACCCTTAGAACGACTCATATTCGGTTAAATTGGGATACAAAACTTGGCTAGAAGATAATGATATGCTTCACCCAAAATGGTGGCGGAAGCCCCTTTGGAAACTCAAAGCTCCTCCTAGATGAAAACTCACACTTTATCTAGCACTAAACAAAAAATTGTTAACTTGGGACAACTTTCTTAGACAAGGATGGTGTTGTCCAAACAAATGTCCTCTTTGCAAAGGGAATCAAGAATCAATTACTCATCTCTTTATCTCTTGTTATTATGTAGAGAAGCTTGTGAATATTTTAAAAGAACAAATGAAGGCCAGGGACAAATGGAACCAAGGCTATGTAGAGGACTGCTTCAAATCTTTGATATAAGATGGATCAGTCTCCTTATATGCAGTTCTCCTCGGCATCTTGATCTCCAACAAATGGTGGGCTAGGAATAGTGGTGTTTTTAAAGATAATTTAGTGCCACCTGAAGTCATGGTGACAATCTCTCTCAGTCAGGCCGAATAATTCAAGGAAGAAATAAGGGAAATTAAAACTCGAATAGAGATCCCACCTCTCATTGATTACACCATCCCATGGGGCTTCTTCAACATAGCCAGTCAAGGGAACCCCCCAACTTGTGGAGTAGGGGTGGTCCTTTACATCAATCACAGTCATTATATTCACATCAAATATGCACCAGGAGGTGGAAAAAAAATATGGTAGAACTTATAGCACTTTGGACCCTCCTGGAAACAACAATTTTTTTTTTTTTGCCAAAGCTACAGGTTTTCGGCAACTCCAAGTTGGTGATAGATTGGGAAAGAGGTATTAATAATATTAAAAATCCTAGATTAGCCTCTCTGCTAAGAGATATCAAACTCACATTTAGATACTTTGAATGGCTCACTTTCCAATACATTATGATGGAACTCAATTCAAAAGAAGATGAACTCTCAAAGGAAGCATTGTAGATGCAAAAAGGAGCTTTCAATTTTTATGATTTTTTTGAAGGAACAAAAACCGAAGCTATGGAGTTTCATCTCTGAATAAAATTCACTTTTTTTGTAAGGCTGTAAATGTTATTTTGGATAGTTTGAATAGACTGTAGTAGATTTTTAAAAAGGAATTTATAGGCATGTTTTTATATAGTTAGATGCATAGACGGTATAGTCCATGAAGAAATCCAATAGAGACTTGACATGAAAGACTGTAACATGTATATTCTCCTATGAATATAATTATTTTTTTTCTTATGGAAAAAAAAACATTACACGTCTATCATTCCTAATGCCCGAAGTCCCAATAATTAAAAAATTATTAAGAGGTTGATCGTGGTGGATTAATATAGTTTAGCATGTAATTCCTCCAGCCTTCGATTCATTCTCCAGTTCACTCTCCACTTAAAACCTCTGGAGTCCCGGAGTCCCGAAGCTCCGAAGTGTGCTAAGAAATGATCAAGGCGAATAATCATGGGTTTATTAACACTCACACACACACACACACACACACACACACACACACACACACAAACACATACTTATATTACCAATTATGTGCATGTATTCAAATTCTAGTGAGGTTTAATTTGAAATTTTGTTTAAATAAACCTATAATTAAAAGGAAATGAAAACTATTTCCTATTTTCTAGACTTTTAGAATAGTAAAATAAAATCATATTGAGGAGGGGATTTTTCTCCATTTAAAATATGGTTTATAATTTCCCTTCCTCACAGGTAAAGGAGTAAACTTTCTCCTTATTATTGACCTTTACTTTCCTTACCTAGATTTAAGGAAATTGGTCCTAAGGAAAGAATTTCCTTCACAGCAAAATCTGGTATTTCTACCAGGATTTACTACCCACCAAAAATTAAGGGTATTCTTCCGAAATTTATACGAGATTTAACACAAGTTTAGAATAATTTTTATCAATTCCCAAATTAAATCTAAGGGCCTTTTCTACTTTCAATTCAATTAAGAAGTGTCATGTATAATTCCAAAATTATTTTCCTTACTACCTATTTATAATGATTTTTTTTGCATTTTTAAATGCTTGGGTTGTTTCCCTATAGTCCAAACCCAGATTTGATATACTCTAAGTTTTATGTAATAAGTCTTCAGGATAAGCTAAAATAAAACACTATTATGAAGAAAATCACTCTCTCTTCTTTCAGATGCTCTATAGAGATTTTTAATTGTTCAATCGTCATTGACAAACCATGCATTAAACTGTGCAACGCAGTCAACCACAACATTCACTCCGATAAATATTATTTTAACACACATATAGTCAAGAGATAAGGAAGTGTATCAAAGGAGATTCAACTAAAACATTCTATTCCTTTTACTTAAATTTCTCAAGCCACTTTGGTCAGAAATTAAACTTACACAGCTCTAAAACACAATATATAATTTTCTTTGATCTTAACACTACAGATACTTAACAAAATATACTTATCTAAAAACCAGATAGTGTTGCTACTCCTGAAAGGGGTTCCCTTTTCCACCCAACTGTCGGCATAACAACTCCTCGAAGGATTTACCACTGACCAACCCCTAGTTAGATCATGATGCTCTGAGAGATATTGTTCCTTTTGTTCAGCAAAAGCCAATGATGGAGGTCACTCTCCTCTTCCCACGAGAACTTGGAAGATTGGTTTTCTCTCCACCAAGTAAGGGGGTTTGCAATGAGTGCTTCCTCAGTCACTCATCTGTTAGATAATCCAAAATACAAATATCATAGTTTAGTAAGTTAGAATAAAATGATTATTAATTTAGGATATTAAATTAATAATCTAGAATATTTTGGAGACATTTAGAAATAAAGTATTTTTGTAAAAGATATGACTCTAGAAAGGTGTCGTATCTTAGGCTATAAATTAGGAGTATAGTTAGAAGATTGTTAAGATATCATTTATTGTCAATAGACACTTGTTTATTTAATAAGTGATCCATAACTAGAGTTTCTTAATACATTTAGCTTATATATAGCTCATTGCAAGAGTGTTAAGTTGTTCGGGTGTAAACTCTTGCAAATTCTCATATGTAATTTCTTTTCCTATTTAATAAAAGTGTGTGTCTAAGAACACTTCTGCCATTATTTTGGTATCAGAGCTCCAATAATGCAGCTGAACTAAAGAGGAGATTAGCTGATCAGAGGAAGAGAT
This sequence comes from Picea engelmannii, assembly GCA_009831015.1. Lineage (NCBI taxonomy): Eukaryota > Viridiplantae > Streptophyta > Pinopsida > Pinales > Pinaceae > Picea > Picea engelmannii. The sequence continues at coordinate 132,068 of ML787157.1, forward strand.
TCCATCTCTACAGGCCTAATAAAAACATGTTCGACAACACAGGTATTCCAACAGAGGACGAACACCTTCAGTAACCACTCACATAACCATATCAAAGATCAACACACCGATGTTTTCACGTGGTAAAACCCCTACGGGGAAACATCCACGGCCCCAACCAACGCGTCCACTTGGAGCAGTTTATTAATGCAAAGAAAAAGATTACAGAGAGATTTTACAAGAGAGTTTCTCACAATCGATCATCGGCAAATGACCCTCCATGCTCTTTAAATAGAGATCATGGACCAATCGGGTGTTAAG
>ML787157.1:138127-151486 GCA_009831015.1 Picea engelmannii
CTATGTCGGGAACATATCGTGACCGTCGGATTGCCTAACTACAAATGCATACTAATGCATACTAAAGAAACACACTTTTACCTAACAACATATTAGACCAAGTAGATCTTAACTAACTCCTAAGTGTCTAAATATCCTAACAAAACATGGGCGTATTCCATCAATAAATTGGTCAGTTATTTTTCATTTTTTTAAAAAGGGAAAATATTTTTTTTTGTTTCTGCAATTATTTCCTCGCCTACCAACCTGTATCACCTATCCAAAATACTTCACTTCAAGAACTGATAAACATGGGTAACGAATGTTTTTCTTGTTGTTCGCCTTCCGCCGAGAAGTCAATTGGTTCAGATTGTTAATTATTCCATAGTAATTCAGAAAATTTTGATTGCTTTCCAGCGGATTTGCATCTCTTCCACTTGTAAACTTTAACGGATTAGAATAATCGCCATTTCTGCAATGATAAGTTAACTGTGGAATAAGAATAGGAGTGTTGTTAAGCACCACCCTTGTTGTAAAGCACCGCTCTTGATTTCATTTTTTTTTGGCATGTAGATAATTGTTAGTCTGTTGTATTTAGAGTCACTATCTACAGTATAAATCTATGTATTATGTTTTACATTACATACTCTATCAGTAAATTGGAGCAACGAGTTGAAAGTTTGCAAATAGTTGACAAATGCAGTTTGATGGAATAACATTAATGAATTCATAAATGCGTGTGGAAAGGCGTGTAGAAAAGTGTGTGGAAAGGCGGCCTTGCCATATCTGTGTCACGATAAGAGAATTCTTCAAATTGTTTTGTTTGATGTAGCCCATTCTTCAACTCATATCTTTTATAGCATGTAATGCACTACTAACCATGGAGGAGGAAAATCGTGTTGATGATTGTGTATACAGATCGTTGGTCTTTCTTCATCATACGAATTCTCAGACGTTTTGCAAGACGGTTCCTATTTGATGCATCCTAAATTATTCCAAGCTTTCCAGTATTCTTGTTCTGATTCTGAATCAAAGACGAAAGAAGAATGCCTAAAATCTGTACGTAATCATGTCAATATAAGATTAAATGCATAACCAACCGGTTGAGAAGTTGCAGATCGTAAAGGAGTTCAGAGCATTGTGATTGGAATGCTGGAATGTTTGAACGTTGATTTGAACGCTGGAACGTTGCTTTGATATTGTATTTCATGAGGATACTTGACATCAATATGCGTCCATGATACCGCCTCAACACCAACAAGAACGGATATATATTCTCCAACAATTTTTTATTTGAATGACTTTGAGAAACTCTTGTAACTGTGCAAAATTCTTGTGGTATACGAAATTTTTTTGATGTTGCACCCTACTAACTCGTATTTCTATATTATTGTATTGTGAGCTGAAGGATCAGCAAAGGAAACAGATTTTTTCTTAAGAACAGTGATAAGTAGTTCGAATATTTTTGGAGGTAACAAAATTTTGTAACTCAAAGTATTTTTACTTTGAGGGGGGAGGGTGAATTTTGCAAGAGCATTGTAAAAGGTAAAATTTTGAAAGTTCCCTGGATTTTGACTAGAGCCAAGTGCAAATCTCAATCATTTTTTTTTTCAACGACTATACGAGGGTCAAGGCCAAGCCCCAATAGATCTTTTTTTTTTGTGATGCGTCTGGTGTGTTGTTCAACTTGATATCTTTTTCTTGATTTTTTTTTGTGCGACGATTCAACTCTACAATGTCGAAGTTAATTAATTTGTTCTCTGACTCTGATAAACTTGAAGGCACAGAATCATACAAGACATGGAAACGTCTCATTGAAATCACTCTCATTTAAAATGAACTTTGGCGTGATATATGTAATGACGATACTAAGCCAAATGAGCCTACAGATGCAACTACATTAGCAAAATGGGAAGTTAAAAATTCCAAAGCATTAGCACTCATTAAATTTTTGGTTAATGATGAGATGTATGTTCACATTGAAAATATTATTGATGCATGGTTTGCTTTGAAAGTTTTTAAGGATTTATTTGATACTCAGCCTGAATCAAAGAAAGTTGATCTTCAATTGAAGTTGCTCCAACAGAAATTGACTGAAGGAGGTGATGTGCATGAATATATTTCCAGAGTTAAGAACATTAAGGAGGAAATACTAAACGTTGGTTTTCAAGTAGCAGATGATAGTTTCATGACCACAATTTTAGTTGTTGGATTGCCTTCTTCCTATACACAGTTTTTGGAAACTTCTCAAGTAACTAGCAAGTTAGATAAGCTTACTTTTGATGAACTAAGTGAAATTTTATCTCAACACAACAAAACTTTTGGAAAGAAAAAGCAAGTTGGGGAAGATGTGTTTTTCATAGAAGCCAACACAAGTAAATATTCAAGTGACAATTCTAGAAGTAGAGGAAGAGGAAATTTTGTACAAGGTCGTGGTCGAAGCCAAAGTAGAGAAAACAATTTTCAAGGAAGAGGAAACAACCAAGGCAGAGGGTATTTTCAAGGCAGAGGAAACAGTCAAGGTAGAGGGTATTTTCAAGGAAAAGGAAATAGTCAAGGCAGAGGCTATTTTCAAGGCAATGGTCAAGGCAGAGGTCAAACTCCACATAGAGGTCAAAGCAGAGGCAGAGGATAGAATTCAGGCATAGGGAGATATTTCAGTCAATTTTTTTGCAGAAGATGTAACAAAGTTGGTCATTATGCAGAAGATTGTCGCACTTCCATTGATAAAATTTCCAAGTTTCATTAAAACACAAAACAGTTTGCAAATGATCGAAATGATGATGGTTCAGGATATGTGTTTACCTCATCTTCAACATTACAGATTTCCACTAATTTTCAAAGTGATTATGAAGATGCTTGGATTTTAGATTTAGGAGCATCTCAACACATGACTTTCAAACGTGACTTCTTTTGGAATTTTCAAGAATTCCATCTTAATTATGTTTTTCTTGCAGATAATACCAAACATACTCCTTATGAAAAAGGAGTAGTTAAAGTTTATTTACCTGATATTGGAGAACGAATGATTTCAAATGTATGTTATGTACCCACCTTTAAAAATAATTTGTTTTCTTTAGTCACGATTCGATAAGCAGGACATCAGGTGATTATGGAATATGGCTTAGTTAAGATTAATTCAGTCAAACAGAATATGAAAACAATGATGACATGTTATGAAGATGGAAAATTGTAAGGATGAAAGGGACAGTTATTCCAAGACATTCAGACTTTGCAGGAACAGTAAGTACAGGTATTTCACCTATCAGATTGTGGCATGTGAGATATGGACATCTCAACTTTGAAAGTCTCTCTCAACTGCAAAAACAGTGGATGGTTAAGGGACTTCCCACTTTCAAAAAGGAAAATTCAAAATGTGAACATGCATCTATGGAAAACAGATTCGAGAGAGTTTTCCAACAAGTTCATGGTGTGCAAATAGGCGATTTCAACTAGTTCACAGTGATGTTTGTGGACCACTAAAAACTTCTTTAGGTGGTTAAATATTTTTTACTCTTCATTGATGATTTCAATAGAGTAACTTGGATTTACTTCTTGAAGAAAAAGTCATAAGTATTCTATAAGTTTAAGATATTTCATCAACTTGTTGAAAAGGAAGTTAAAGAAAATATAGGCACTCTTAGGACAGATAATGGAGGGGAATTCACTTCTAATGAATTCAAAACTTATTTCACGGACAATGGGATAAGAAGACATCTTACAAATTTCTACACTCCTCAACAAAATGGAGTCACGGAAATAATGAATCACACCTTGTTAGGAATGGCAATATCTATTTTAAGCTTTAAAAAGTTAAGTTCTACATATTGGGCAGAAGCAATCCATACAACTATCTATTTAAGGAACAGATCTCCAACTTCTTCTTTGGATGGAATCACACCTTATGAAGCATGGTTTGGTTTCAAACCTCGAGCTAAACACCTTAGATTTTTTGGATCAGTATGTTATGCCTTAGTTCCGAAAGAAAAATGGACTAAGCTTGACTCAAGAAGCTTGAAATGCACAATGATTGGGTATTCTGATGAGAAGAAAGGGTACCGACTTTTGTCCAATGGAAAATTTATTGTGAGCAGGGATGTAGTTTTTGATGAAACTAAAAGTAAGAGTACTGAAGAAATTGAAAGTATTCTTCAAAAGTTAGAAACTAAAGACAATCAAAGAAAAGGAAAAATGCAAAGTCAACCAAATTCACCTAATTGGTATGAACTTGATTTTTCTTCATCTGAAGATGATACATCTAGTCCATTTACTTCGACAACATCATCTGGGTCTTCCAGTAGTTCATCCGACTCTCCTAGAAGCAACAGTTCATCTAACAATGATTCTCTACCTCCAGTATCTTCAACTGATCGACGAACATTAGTTTACATTAATCCAATTTGCAATAATGGAAATCCATATCCCCAAACCAGTGAACATCAACTACCAAAATGGGCAGTTCAACTTTTGAAAGATGTAAGGCATGATGAGAAGAATAAAATAGGAACAAGGGGATCACACAACAATGAAGGAAATTTTGCGTTGGTAGCAAATGATTTTACTGAACCTTCCACATACAAAGAAGCAGTAAAACATAAAGAATGGAAACATGCTATGGTTGAGGAGTATCAAGCAGTAATTGATAACAACACTTGGAAACTTGTTGATTGTCCTACAAGTGTTAAACCCATCGGATGCAAATGGGTTTACAGAATTAAATACAACCAACATGGAGAAATTGACAAGTATAAAGAATGACTTGTGGCTAAAGGTTTTGCGCAGCAGGAAGGAATTGATTATGAGGAAAAAAATTCTCCTACAACTAAATGGAATACCATCCGATTAACACTTGCATTGGTCGCTCAGAAAGGTTGGACAGTTCATCAAATGGATGTAAAAATTTCTTTTCTCAACGGAGACTTATAGGAAGAAGCATATATGCAACAACCACTAGGTTTTGAAATTGCAGGGCAGGAACATAAAGTCTACAAATTAATTAAGGCTTTATAGGGGTTAAAGAAAGCTCCCCGAGCTTGGTATATCAAAATGGATGAATATCTTAGGAAGGTTAGTTTTCAACGAAGTGAATCTGATGATACTTTTTATATCCGTCAATAGGGTCCATATTTGGTGATTCTTATTATATATGTAGATGATTTGATCATTACAGGAAACAATGATGATCATATTGAACAGGTGAAAAAGGAGTTACATGCAGGTTTTGAGATGAATGATTTGGGACTACTTCACTACTATATTGGAATTGAAGTATTCCAACGTCCACATCATATTTTCATTTCTCAGAGTAAGTATGCAATAGAAATTCTTCAGCGGTTTGGAATGCAGGATTGCAAACCATGTCTTACCCCTATGGAACAACACTTGAAACTTTCAAAAATTTGAAGGGGGGGAAATGGTAGACAACACTATTTATAGACAGTTGATTGGCAGCTTGATTTATTTGACAAACACTCGACCAAATATATCTTATGAAGTTAGTATTCTTTCATACTTTATGCAGCAACCACGGGACAACCACTGGAATGCCGCCAAAAGAGTTCTTTGATATATCCAAGGAACAAAAGATTTTGGTCTTCTTTACAAAAAGACTAAAAATTTTGTACTTGGTGGATTTTCAGATGCCGACTATGTAGGAAGTATTGATGATTGAGCATCAACATTAGGTTATTTAATGAACATGGGTTCAGCAGCAGTGTCTTGGAATTGTAAGAAACAAGCTACATTGGCCACTTCTACATTAGAAGAAAAATACATCTCAGCCTGGGAAGCAACATGTGAAATTGTTTGGTTATGCAGAATTTTACAGGACTTGGGAATTTCTCAAGCAAAAGCTACATCATTATTCATCAACATCGAGTCAGCCATTAAGCTTGCCAAGAATCTAGTTTTTCATTCAAAGAAAAAGCACATGGACACCAAGTATCATCATATCAAATCACTCATTGCAAAGGATGTCATCAAGCCAATTTATTGTCTTTCAGAATATCAGATCTCCGACATTTTCATGAAACCTCTTGGCAGAATAAAATTTACTAAGTTCAGGGATGAACTTGGTATTTGTTGTAATGTATCTTTGGATCATATGGGGGAATGTGAGATAATCCAAAATACAAATATCATAGTTTAATAAGTTAGAATAAAATGATTATTAATTTAGGATATTAAATTAATAATCTAGAATATTTTGGAGACATTTAGAAATAAAGTATTGTTTAAAAGGTATGACTCTAGAAAGGTGTCGTATATTAGGCTCTAAATTAGGAGTATAGTTAGAAGATTGTTAATATATCATTTATTGTAAATGGACACTTGTTTATTTAATAAGTGATCCATAACTAGAGTTTGTTAAGACATTTAGCTTATATATAGCTCATTGCAAGAGTGTTAAGTTGTTCGGGTGTAAACTCTTGCAAATTCTCATATGTAATTTATTTTCCTATTTAATAAAAGTGTGTGTCTAAGGACACTTCTTCCATTATCATTTTATTTGCAACCCCATTTATCAGCTTGGTTAGAAAACACTGCCCAATAGTTCGTCTACCCAAAAAAAAATCATTTTTTCAGTTCTCTTCAGAACTAGAGAGTTGCACATGTTCTCCCTCTTCAGAAATGGTCACCAAACCCATTCCCCTTGCCTCCTCCCTTATGGCCACGATTTTCCTTCCTTTTATTGCCTTCCTCAATAGTATTATGTGGGTCCAATTCCTAATTTAGTGGATCGGGTCAGGAAGTTTCAAGATGGGTACTATGCCCATCTCTTCATTGACTCTTGAGGAATACTTCCCAACTACCAGCTTGAATGGTAATTAAATTCTTTAGGTCAAAGGACTCTTCTAGGTCTGAACAATTTAAATCCAGCAAAGTACTGATCTAGTAGGGGTCATCTCAACCATTACTGGTTCCTCTCACCATCTCTCTCATGCATCGTGATCTACCTTGGAAAACCCTTTAGTAGTTATGCAACATCTTCCATTTTATTTAGTAACAAAAATATATACATTACCTTCTATAACTAAAGTTTCATCAATTCCAACATCCACACATAATCAATCTTCCCATAGTCTTTTAGCAAGCTATAGTTATATTTACAAGTTGGGGGAAACATGGGTATTACAATCCCCTCCCCATTAAAGGAGCACCGTCCCTGGTGTTCTACCTTCCACTAAGCTCTGTATGTACAACAATGAACAAAAATGGGTATGTTTATTTCATGGCATCCTCCATTTCCCATGTATCTTCATCTGGATGAAAGTGTTTCCACTACACCTTGACATGTGCAATAGTTTTGTTGCTAAGTGGGATTTATTTCCTGTCTATTATGCATTGTGGATCTGGAAGGAATTCTCCCTCTAGTTCCACCTAAATCACATACCAATCAATTATATGATCATGATCATGTACATATTTCTTCAGTAACGAAACATGGGTAAAATTATGTGCTTTCACTGTGGGAGGAAGTACTAGTCGATATGCTACAGGTCCCACTCTGTCCAAAAGTTCAAAGGGTCCCCAAGATCGAGGTGCTAGCTTGGCACAAGTTTCCATTCTCAAGAAACGTTTTCTAGGCCTAACTCGGAGATACACATGATCCCCTGCTTTGAACTCTCTAGGAGTCATTTTTCTTTCTGCATAGCTTTTCTGTATGTCCTGAGTTATTTTTATATTTTTTTTTATTTGAAATACTTGTTTTTCCATTTATTTTAGCATATCTGGTCTGATTGTAATTATGTCTACTAGGTTATTCTAGCTAATTGGAATATTGCATTGTCTACCAAAGAGATCCTTAAAAGGGCTCATCTTCAATGACTCGTGATAGCCATTGTTATAAGAAAATTCTATCAGTGGTAGGTAGTCTTCCCACTTCTTGGGCTCATGCATCACATGCATCCTTAACATGTCCTCTAACACCTGATTTACCCTCTCTGTCTTCCCATCAGTTTGAGGGCGATAGGATTTACTAAATAGCAATTTGGTTTCAAAACCAACAGACTGAGATTTACAAAAGTTTGAAGTGAATTTTTTATCTCTGTCTAATATGATTTCCTTAGGAATCCCATGCATTCTAAATATTTATTTCATGAAAATATTGGCAATATCTATTTCCTTGCAAGTTGATTTTACAGGGATAAAGTGAGCATCCTTGCTCAGCTTGTCTACAACTACCATAATAACGTCATTTTCCTTGGTTGATGTTGACAATCCTGTGATGAAATCCATGGAGATGGTTTCCCATTTCCATTCATAAATTGGTAGGGGATGCAACATCCCTGTTGGATGTTGGTTCTCTTCCTTAGCCTGCTAACATTCTAAACATTTAGCTAAGTAATCAACTATGTCCTTTTTTAGTCTAGGCCAATAAAACAGTTTCTTAGTGGTTGTGATCATTTGTTGATAACCAATATTATCAGTATATGGTATTTTATGTAGTTCATACATTATGAACCTCTTCAAGTCATCACAATTTGGAATATACAACCTACCTTTGTAAGTTAGCAGGCTATAATTCAACAATTGGTATCCCTCATACTTCATCCCTGTGGGATCTTGCTCTAGGTATGATTTCACAGTTTTGAAAAATGCATCTGGTTCTTGTGCACTTTTAACTCTTTCCTTGATGTCTAGTTCATAGGTGCTTACAGTTGCCAAGTGAATCACTTCCATACTTCTACCAAGGGAATTAGCCACCCTATTTTCTTTCCCTTTAATATGTTTGATTTAAAAATCAAACTCATTAAGGAGATCCATCCACCTAGCTTGTCTAGCATTAAGTTTGGGTTGGTCGAACAAATATCTCAACCCACTATGGTCTGTCATAAGTATGAATCTTCTTCCTAGGAGGTAATGCCTCCACATTTTTAAATCATGTACTATGGCAGCCAATTCTAAATCATGTGTCACATAATTGATTTCATGTTCTTTCAATTTTTTGGACTCATAGAAAATCACATGACCTTCCTGCATGAGGACACCTCCAAGTCCTTCCTTGAATGCATATGTACACATAAGGAAATCCTTGTTTGGTTCTACAATTTTCAGCACATGTGAATTGGTTAAAAGGTGTTTCAGTTGCTGAAAAATCTCTTCACACTCTATTGTCCAAATGAATCTAACTCCCTTTTTTTAAGGGAGGTGATTGGGTAACCAATCTTGGAAAACCCCTTTATGAACCTCCTGTAGTGCCCTACTAGGCCCATAAAGGTTATTATATCAAAGACATCTTTTGGGGTAGGAAAATCCATAATGGATTTTATCTTGGCAAGATCAACTACCACTCTATCTTCAGAGATAACATGGCCTAAGTAATGGACTTTATTTTGGAAAAAGTCACACTTACTAAGCTTTGCATAGAGTTGGTGTTCTCTCAACACTTGAAGCACTAACTTGAGATGTTCTTCATGATCTTCCCTACTCTTAGAATAGATTAGGATATCATCAATGAAAACCAATGAAAATATGTTCAAGAACTTCTTGAGTACATTATTCATTAGGCACATAAAGGTGGTTGGTGCATTGGTAAGCCCAAATGGCACCACCACAAATTCATAGTTCCCATGCCTCTTCCTAAAGGTTTTTTTGTGGATGTGTTCATCCTTAATTCATATTTTATGGTATCCAAACCTCAAGTCAATATTGGAGAAAATTGTAGCTCCCCTTAATTGGTCAAACAAGTCATCAATTATTGGCAAGGGATACTTATTTTTAACGATAATCGTGTTGAGTTGTCTATAGTCTATGCAAAACCTGATTGTGTCATCCTTCTACTTCACAAAGAAACTTGGTGCTCTCCAAGGAGATAGACTAGGATGAATGTAACCTTTGTCCAACATCTCCTTTAGCTATGGTTTGAACTTAACTAGTTCTAGTGTACTCATTATATAGGGTTCCCTAGACATTGGCACTATTCCAGGTACAATTTCTATTGAAAAATCAATATCTCTTATTGGAGGTAGACCTGGTACCTCTTTAGGAAACAAATATTTATACTCTCTTAAAGTAGGATGGTCCTCTAGGATTGATTTATTTTCCTCAACAGAGTTCAAAACTTGTATTGCATACAAAGGAAATCCTTTTCTACAATACTTCTTCACTTGAAGGGATGATATTTGTCTCATTGAGACATGTTTTTGAATTCCTTGTAGGGTAGGGTTCTTTTCCTCCCTTCCTCATCTTCACACTCCAATATTTTATTATAACAGTCCAATTTGGATTTATGGGCATCCAACGAGTCCATGTCAATCAATAGGTCATAACATCCTAAAGGAGGCATGTTTAGGGTCACTTAGGTGGAAAATTCATTCATAATGAATCGGTATGTTGTTATGACCTCTGTCACTTTTCTTTTGTTCTAGTGGCTAGCTGTAACATCCATGATTTATCATTTTTTACTTGTTGCAATTTACATTTCTTAATAGTTTGAGGGGAAACATAACTTAGATTAGAACCGAGGTCAATTAAAATGGAAAATAGATGGTTGAAAATCATACCTTCCATCTGCACCACTGAAGCTTGGTGGTCATCTTGTCTATTATCCATGGATGCATAAATTTGTGGCATGATCCTAGACACATCATTGATTGTGGTAGCCTCCTAGATGTTGTAGACCCTCCTATTGTCATGTTTCCTATGTGGGCAGTCCCTTAGCAAATGTTCTTCTCCACAACCCCAAAATTTCAAGGGTTCTCTCTTTTTATTATTAGTCTTTCCTAGGGATAATACAAAGGGTTTATCACCACTCTGATATGGAAAATTCTGATGATACACACTTTTAGTAGGAAAGCTCATCTTAGAGATTTTCCTGTGATTCTTAAATCTTGAGGATTTAAACCCCTTAATCTTGAATCCCAATTCAGTTTTCTTCTTCCAATCCTTATGAGGTTTTTCCTTTTTATTGAATTTCTCATACCAATACCTTGCTTTTTGAATAGTGTCTTCTAAAGTCTTAGGTTCATAAAAATCAATTATGTCCTAGAAGGAATGAGGCAGTCCACTAATAAATCGTTTCATCTTTACATTTTAATCATTTATGTAGGGAACACACCTCATCATCTCAAGAAATTTGTTGATATATTTATCTATTGTGAGTTGTCCTAGCTTGAGTTCATAAAACTCCTTGGTCTTCTCATCATATTATCTTTCATACATGTACTTCATCTTAAATTATTTCTCGAATTGTTTCCATGACAAATCCTTATCATGAATTCCCTTCACATTTCTAAGGTCCTCCCACCAAATGGAGGCATTTCCATTCAAGTTGAAAATGGTTTTCCAGGCATTTAAATTTTCAGAGTAGTCATGGAATCTGAAGTACTTCTTCAAGCCAAGTAGTCAAACTTTTGCTTCTTCCCCTTCTTAATTTCCCCGTCAAAAGTGGGTTGTTTAGATTTCTTAAACTCTTCAGGGTCACGGATCTTGGAATGTTTCCTCCTCTTTCTTCTCCTCTGATAATTTGAACTAGTCTCACTACTAGACAACTCCTTGGGATTTGTCAGTCTCCTCACTAGAGGATTCTTTAGTTGAATCCTTGGCATTATCATGTCTTTTAGCTCCATGTTGAGCCTTCTTTGAGGCGCTTCTCCTTGTGTGGCTACTTTCAAGACCATGGTTTTGTATCTCAGGTGAAGTTTGGGTTTTATCAGTATGATTTCTATCCACATTACTGGATGTTGGCCCATGTTGTAGTTTCCTTTGTATATATGATATGTTTTGCAATAGGATTGCATTAATTTCAATTTGCTTTTCTTGTTCTTTTATGCACCTTTCATTGTATGCCTTACAACTATGTAATTCTTCCATGATGCTTCTTAGAGTTTCATCCCAATCTGGAGGGGTTTCCACCACCCTCCTCTCATCAAATTCTTCTTCTCTATTGTGGGAGATTTCCCCCAACTCATGGTGTGTCACCATTATTTACATTGTATTTTTCCTTGTTGTCCACTACCTATTTGAGTACCGATAAAACATTTTATGTTAGTTAAATGTTTACTAATTTATGAACAACACATGTAATTTGTAAGGTGAAATCAAATTCATTATTTGGAAACATTAGCAACACAGAATTCATATTTTTAAAGAATGTAACAACTGTAGAAAGTTATGTTCCTCTCTTTAGAAATAGATTCTAAATAAGCTCTTATGAATGGGTAGGGTAGGGTGCCCTTCCCCTTAAATTTTCTCTAATAAAATTTTATTCAACTCGTTCATGAACACAAGAAGGTCAAGTGGTATTTCCTTCTCTGATACCACTCTGTCACACACCCGAACCCTAAGTACCTTTTTGAGGGATGGGGTATAAATTTTTCTCTTTTCTCAATCTACATGGAATACATGTAGCTAGTATTATATCTCCTTCGATTCGACGAGGGTTTTTCAATGACTATAAATTTTTCTAGATCTGAGTTCCAGATCACAAGTTATGGTCCTTTAAAGTTCTTTAGGCATTCATCGACTAATATTATGAATGGACTACGACGCAACTCATCTTCATGCTTTTATGAATATACCCAAATCTCTCAAATGTCGAAGTTCTAGAGAGGGTCCCACTTATATTATAAAGTGATGCAATATAAATAATTATATTAGATTATAATATAATTAATTACCCTTAATGTTTATATCAATATTTATGTAAACATTGGAAGTTTGGAACATGACAGGTAGGCTCGGGCTTTTGGCCCTTTTAGCTTGTTCACTCTATCACCCCAAACATCCTAGAGTCCCGAAGCCCTGAACTCCCGAAGCCCCAAAATCCTGGACTCATGGAATCCGAAAGTCCTTAAGGGTCCACACTTATATGTGTTATGTGTTAAATATTAAATTTAAAAATGGAAAAGGATTTGCCTCATCCATGTGCAAATATTATTATAATAAAATTTTATTATTATATGTATATTATATTGCACCCATTTGGAAAATTGTGCCTAGGTTTATAAAGTCCCCAATATTATATTCAATATTGGAATGAGAGAAAACTCTTTGGGTCAACTCCTTCGACTCTCTAACACACTCTTCATTCTCAAATATCCCGGAGTCACGAAGTTTTGGAGTCCCGAAGGGGTCCCACTTGAAATATTTTGTGATTTAAATACAATAATTATCTTGGATTATAATCTAATAAATTGCAATAAAGGATTATTATAATAAATTACGTAAATTAATCACATTAAATACAATATAATATAATTGATTATATTTATTATCTATGAAAAAATTGTACAGGGAAAGGTAGGGTTTGGGATAATAATATAAATGGAAAAGGACTTGGTCTCATCCATGTGTTCATTATAATATATTAATTTTATAACAAATCCCATCAAAATTCGTGCCCATGTTTCATAAACTCTCTCTCTCTCTCTCTCTCTC
>ML787157.1:161860-181421 GCA_009831015.1 Picea engelmannii
ACCGTCGGATTGCCTAACTACAAATGCATACTAATGCATACTAAAGAAACACACTTTTACCTAACGACATATTAGACCAAGTAGATCTTAACTAACTCCTAAGTGTCTAAATATCCTAACAGGATTTTGGGGTATTGATTATAATTGAGGGAGGAAACCAAGGTCATTAGGATATAATTGAATATTATAATAATATGGGCCATGAAGGAGATATTGAACCACTAACAATTCCCTCTAGAGGGGGTATTTGTCCTCCAGATGGGATATGGGAACCACTCAAAGTTTTTTCATGAAAAATATGGGTCATAGGGCCTTGACCATGGTAATATCATAACCATTAAAAGGTTTTATAAACTATATATGGTTATCGATGCCTTGACTACGGTACAAGGATAAAAACTAACATCTTAGGGCCTAAAATATGATTTTATGTCTCCCGAATCACAACACAAGCCCTATAAAGAGCACATTTGGTCCACGAGTATAATATGGATGCCATTAGAAGGTTTGGAACACAAAAAAAATCTATTAGGGCCCTTCCCATGGTTTAAGATGTAACACTAGCATATTATTGCCTAAAATATGATTTTAGAGATCATAGAGCATGCACATAATTCCTGTAAAGGGGATCGTTATCACATGAGAGTAATATGGGTGAAATTATGAGGATTTATGCACTATGGATGGGTCTAGTATCCTTGGCCATTGTTAAAGGATGAGAATGAGTGTATTAGGGCCTAAAATATTACTTTTATAGCTTGTGGACCAAACAAAGATTCTAAAACCACCACATAGGTCCCATAATGAGAATATATGACCTACAAGTTTCTTATGGGCACCATTATGAGGTTTTTCACAATGGGTAAGGTTATATACGTTTAAATACAATTCAAGTATAAAATTTAATGTTGTAGGTCATAAAATATGCTTTTAGAGATCATAAAATATACATAGGGTTTCAAACCACAACAACAATCCTATAAAGAAAATATTTGGTCCACAAGTGTAATATGGGAACCATTGTTGAACTTATTCTTATACTTCAAGGGGGGGTGAATCAATATACGATAATTTTTACTTTATTTAACCATTCATCAATCTATCATTAGTTGAAAAACAATAATCACATATAAACTCAAATCACATTGCACAAAGTTTAACGTGGAAACCCTTATGGAAGTAAACCACAAAATGTATCTTTATAAATGTATGTAGGAACCAACCTACTGTTACAAAGATTGTAGGCACCAACCTATTATTACAAATATTGTAGGAACCAACCTACTGGAGACACCAATCTCCTTAGTTGAGAACCAATTCAACAATATGTAGGCACCAACCTACCAGAGACACCAATCTCCTCAATTGAACACAAACTAAATAAGATATGTGTAGACACCGATCCATAATATTCATACACATAATACTTCTGACTTCACCTCCATGCTTCATTCCATAGACAATCCTTCAAACCCTAGAAATCATCATGGCGTCATTCCTTAAATGTAATCATTGATGACAACATCCATCGACAACAACATCCACTCACGACAACATCCACTGACGGAAACATCCACTCATGACAACACAAAAAAATAACAACCTTATAGTAGTTCACGCGACAACATCACAACGTTACAACAATATCACAACCTTATAACATACCTTGAGAATAAGAAATACCTTAAGAGAATCCCTTAGCCTTATCTTGCACACCAGAAAGACACCCCAACACATTTAGTGCACCTCAAACTTGATATCTTTCTTGGTTTCCCTAAAAATGTGAAATTCTATCCTGTATTTATAGCAATTATGTTCCCAAAAGACTCGTTGAGTCAACCTCAATTTTATTGTTGGGTTGTCGAACAAAAAATTTTGTATCTCCTCATTCTTAGGGAGTTATAGGAACTTCCATATACCATTGGAAAGGCATCAGAATAATCTTTCCAACCATGTAACGTGTGCTCCCATTTGAGTTAGGTATGCAGGGTAAAGATTCCTTCAAATATAGGGTATCCAAATTGACCAAAAATAATACTTTCAACAATCTCCATCTTGCAATATTTATCTTGGACATTTGTAGACTCTCCCTATCTTTGACATCAATGAAAACAATATTTCCAAATATCATTACAAGGTTTTACACACCATGGATTGGTATAAAGGCCATGACCATAGTCCAATAAGGAATATAAACATTTAAAGGAATAAAATATGCTTTTATGACTCATGGACCTTGCACATGATCCCAAACCAACATAGAGGTTATACTAAGAGAATCTTTGGACTAGACTGTTATTTAGTCACCAAGATGATATTTAGTGAAACATTAATGGGTTTCAAGGCCTTATCCTAATAGGTACATGGTTGTATTAGGGCATAAAATATGTCTTTAAATCTCATGCACCATGAACACATGCCCTAAGCCAACATATAGGCCTCATAAAGGGATTCTTTGACCCACATGAAGTGAAATATGGGTTTCATTAGAAAGGTTTGGGCACCATAGATGGGTCTTGGGACCATATCCATGGTCCAAGCATGATAATAAATCTCTTAGGTCCAAAAATATGTGTTATGGGTTCATGGGCCATGCAAAGGTTCCATAACCTCCACAGATGCTTTATTGAGGGAATATTCTTCCCATAAGTGTAATATTTGTGTCATTATGAAATTGTTTTCACTAGGGATGGCTTTTTGATCCCTATACACAAAAAAATAACTATCAAGAAATTTCTCATGGTTTGGGAATGGAAACTTAGGTGATAAGACCTAAAAACATGCCTCTATGGCGAATGAACCATGCATAGTGCCAGGTAACCTCACATCTCCTATAATGAAATCTTGGGCTTACATGTGGGATATGTGTGCCATTACAAGGTTTCATGCATAAAGTATGGGTCTTTGGGCCTTGAACATGGTTTAGGGATTATTTAGCTAGAGCCTTAAGAATTTTATGAATGTTTTAGGGCTCATAGGCTATGAATGAGGTCTTGAACCACCACAAACCTATAAAATGAATGTTTATCCTATGAATAACATAACATGCCATTGCAAGGTTTTGCACACTAGAAATGGTATTGAGAACAAAAATAATTCTAATAAATGTGGTTCTAGGGATTAAGGTGATGCATAGATCCTTATACCACCAAATAGGTAATACAAAAGGAATGACACATTCATTACCTTGTTAAGTGATTTTATGGATTAATTATGCAAAAAAACTGATAGGTTTATATTAATTATTTAGAAGCACTTCACCATAAGTGATAACATTAATCATCAAAAGTATTATAACAAAAATGATGTGGTGCTCCAATGGTTCAAAGAGCAGGAAAATGATCCAAATTTAGGAGTGGAATGAACTGATTAACATACTTAATACAATAAACATAGATATAGGAATAATAACACAAATATCTAGTGAACAATATCTTCTATTAAATAATGAAATAGGCTGAAAATGTAAAACTACAGAACTGAAACTTGCTCGAATGGTGGTAGCTATCTCTGAGAAGAGATGTGGCTGCTATGCGCATCCATCTGAGTAGAATGGCTTAAAATGACGCTCTAGAGTGCCTTCACATATTACTCATGAATTCCAAAACCCTAGACATCCAAAAACCTAACCCTATGGGTAAGTTGGTGTAATTTGGTACCTCAACTTCCTAGGGTCGTAACTTTTTCATACAACCTACGTTTTAGGTGTGTGATAAGCCATTGGAAAGGTATTGCAGAGAACTACATGTTCTGTCATCAAACTCTGACTCTGTTTATAGTATGATTGTGGTGAGTCAATAAAACAATGTTTAGGGCCATAAATGCCCTGGAAGTACAACAAGATGTACTGACATGAAAACATACAAAATACGACTGTTGGATTAGGTGAGAGGCCACCCATATCCACCTGGAGAATGTGTGAGGCTTTAGACAACCCCAGAAGTGTAGAAATCACAGTTATAAAGCAGTGCAAAAAGACATGATGAATAAAAAATGGACAAAAGGAGCCAATTGGAATAGGTGGGTGGCCACCAATATCCACCTGTATCAATCCTCCCTCCTTAGGAAGCAATGGTCTCCATTGTGTGGAGTTCCTCCATCAGGTGATGAAAATTCTGATGGATTTGTCCTCGAGTGAGCAACTTGCCTTGGTGTAGGAGTTTCCCTGCCTTGACAACCTGATAAAGTTGGATCCACTGCTGGCAAGTGTCCTTGATCTGTATGTCCACTTTCTGATCGGTGGATGCTTGTTCCATGCAGTTAGGGTTGAGATCTATTGGTGTCAATTGTTTGATGATCTCAGAGGTGTCCAATAATGGTGGAAAATATGGCTGAAGGAGGTCCACATTGAATACTGGATGCAGACCAAGGAAGGGTGGAGTGTTGAGCTCAAACACATTTCTACCCACATCCTTGGTGATAATGTAAGGCCCATAACGAAGTGGGTGAAGCTTCCAATGGGGCCCGATGAGATGCTCCTTCTGCAAATGTAACTAGACTTTGTCGCCAACCTGAAACTAGTGTGGTACCCTATGTTTATCATGGCGTACTTGTACTTAGCATTGGATTTCTACAAAATCTCCTAGACCTGTTGGCGCATGTGCCAAATCCGCTCAATGAGACTAGTGGCTTTGATGACCGTGGACTGATCAGGGAAAGAGTATTTTTGTGCGGTGGCAAGAGGAAGTGCAACATCAATCGGTCCCAAGGGTTGGAATCCCATACCCACCTAAAATGGGATATGGACAGTGGAACTATGGAGAGCCCTGTTGTAACTGTGTTGGACATATGGGAGACTCTCATCCCATGTACGGGGATGCTTAGAATTGTACATGCGCAGGATGTGCATAATCATATGATTGAAGACCTCGGTTTGGCCATCGGTTTGAGGGTGAAAATAAGTGGATTTTGTGAGCTTGGTGTCCAACAGAGACCAGAGACTCGACCAAAAGGTGTTGAGGAACCTGCTGTCTCGATCAGATATGATGGTCTATGGTATCCCAAAGTGAACCCAAACTCGTTCGAAGAAGAGATTGGTAGTCTCCGTCATTGTGAAATTCTTCTTATAGGCTGTGAGGATGGACATCTTCCAAAACCGATCAATGACCACAAACACACAATCATTTCCATGCTTGGTGGATGGAAAACCAGACATGTAATCCATGGAGATGGATTCCCATAGCTTCTCGGGAATAGGAAGAGGGGTGTATAAGCCTTTCTTCTTGATGGATGGCTTGGCAATGGCATAGGCAGTGCAAGATCTAATATACTTTTTGACGTCCTGTCGAAGTTTTGGCCAATAAAAATGTTTCTGAAGAATGACCACAGTTTTATCTATGCCAAAATGTCCTACCACTCGATTATAGTGGGATTCCCAAATCAACTTTGCACGATCGCTTGTAGGAACACAAAGATGGCCTAGGTGGCATAAGAGTCCGTCCTGAATGAGAAAATTAGTGACAATGGCTCCTTCACCCAAGAGATGATATGTGGTGGCAAAGTCCAGATATTGCTAGTAAAGTTGGGGCCACTCCGATGTTTCATGTCCACAGGAATGGAGCACAATGGTAAGTGCATCCACAGGAGGCGAACTGAGGTAGTTAGCAACACGATTGGAGATACCTATCTTATACTTGATGTTGAGATGGAATTGTTGCAGGTAGGTGGACCACTTTTGATGGCTGGCGTTCTGCAATTTCCCCTGTGTCTTTATGAACTGCAGAGGCTTGTGATCAGTGTGTATGATCATCTCTGTCCCCAGAATGTAATGTTTCCATTGACGGTAGGCTTGTACAATGGAATACACTTCCTTGTCATAGGTGGGGTGTTTCCAGACATTATCGAAGAGTGTTTCACTATGGTATGCCACTGGATGCTTGTGTTGACTGAGAATTGTGCTCATAGCATAGTCAAATGCATCAGTCTCAATCTCGAATGGTTGTTGCAGATCGAGCAAGGAGAGTATTGGAGTTGAGCACAAATGATGTTTCAGATCTTCGAATTCTCATTGTTTCTCCTTCCCACACATGAACTTGGCCCTAACACCTCCATTGGTCACCTGGATGAGGGCCCATGCAATATGGGAGAGTCCCAACATGAACCGTCAGTAAAAATTAGCGAGTCCCAAGAAGATCCGAAGCTCGTTCAGTGTGGTCGGGGCTATCCAGTCACAGATGACTTGGACCTTAGCTGGATCAACATGTACCTCTTTCTCATCAATAATGTAGCCTGGGTATTGGACCATGTTCATGCCAAAAGAGCATTTTTCCAAGTTGGCATAAAGATTGTGCTGTTGCAGAGTGCTCAAAACCTGCTGAATATGTCGCATGTGCTCCTCCCATATTCTACTGAAGATGAGGATGTCATCCAAATATACTACCACAAAGGAGTTGGTGAAGGGTCTCAATACATCGTCCATCAACGTCATGAAAGTGGCTAGTGCATTTGTTAAGCCAAAGGGCATGACTAGCCATTCGAAGATACCTTCCTTAGATTTGAAGGTTGTCTTCCATACATCAATTAGTTCGATGGGAACCTGGTGGTAGCCAAACTTTACGTCAATCTTGTTGAAGAAATTTCCCCCCTTGAGTTAGTCAAGAAGGTCATCAATCTTGGGAATGGGGTAGCGGTTCCTGACTATGATTTTGTTTAAGGATATGTAATCAATGCAGAGTTGCCAAGTCTCGTCCTTCTTCTGTACCAGTAAAATTGGGATTTCGCAAGGGGAGGAGTTGGGTCTGATGTGCCACATTTGAAGAAGCTCTTGAATTTGATGCCTGATTTCGTCATTATCCATCAGTGAGTGTCGATAGACTGATCCATTAGGTAGAGGTGCGTCGGGGGTCAGATCAATTGGATGCTTTACTTGGAAGTGTGTCGGTACCCCTGTAGGTGAGACAAAGATGTCTATGTATTCTTCCACGATCCTGTCCACTTTCTTCCGCTACAAAGAGAGGTGTTGTGTAGAGGCCACAGATGTGGCGGCGACCTTATGCTTACTATGAGCACGGATCACAAAGAAGATGAACTTCCCGGTCTGTGAAACGACCTTACTGCATTGATTAGTAGAGATTAAAGAAATAGCTATAGGTGGTGCCACCTATGGGATCTTGTACAATTGTCTACCCAAAGTAATAATAACACTGCGGGGCATAGACTCAAACACAACATGACGCTTCCAAAAATATGGTTGTCCTAAAATAACATCACAAGCTTCAAGAGGAGAAATATCACACAATACCTCATCTTTGAAAGGCTTGATGCCATACGACAGATGACACTGTTGGCTGACACGAAGATCTCTTCCTTGATGAAGCTAACAGATGTTGTAGGGCTACGGGGGTTGTGTCATTGGCAGGTTCAACTGCTTGACGACCTTTGCTGAAATCAAGTTCTTCTGACTACAACTGTCGACAATGAAATGAATCGGGCCCCCCTTGACCCACATCTATGAGTGAAAGAGGCATTCCCCTTCCTCTGGTTCTTCTAGTTCACTTGGTTGGACTTTGGTGGTATTGACCATGGCACTGGGTTCAAGATCGATAATATTCTTCCCTCCTTCAGGATTTGACTCGGAATCGGAATCAACCTCTGACTCGGAAGCCTTCAGCTCGGCCACGAGGGACTGCTTGGAGAAACATTTGTCCATGTTGTACAAAGGAATTTTATGGTACTCACACCACTTTCCCATGTCCTTCTTCGTCTTCTCGTTTCCCTTATTGTGTTGCGGCTTGGACGGGTTGTCCTAAGGGTGGCCATCTCAACTTGGTCCCCTACTGTGTGGGTTGGGGTTTCCTTTTCCCTGCTTCAACTATGAGGGGTTTGCAAATCCAAAATCTCGTCGTTTCTGCTTAAATTTCTGCTTGATCTTGACAATGTATCTATAAGTTGTGCCCAATGAGGCGATGCCCAGGAACTCCATTTCTGTTTGAATGTATCTATGCAAACAACCACAGTATTTGAGCACCAGATGATGCTCATAATATTTGATACCCAATTTGGTGCATAGGGTATGGAAAATATTGGTAAAGTCTAGTACTGTCTGGTCCCTTTCTTGACGTAGGGTGGTCCATTTGGTGTACTGATCCTCATAGCTTCCAACAAGGTAGTATTGTTCTTTAATGGAATCCTGAAAGGAATCCCATGTAGGGGCCACCACAAAGATTGCAGATTCCTCCATGGCCCTTTGCTCAGAGTAAGTATCCCACTAGTCTTTAACATGGGGAATGACCTTGAGGAGTGCAAAAGTGATCTTCTCCTGATCGAAAAAATTGTGGACTGAAAAATATCCTTGAGTAGATTCAACCATTTATCTACAACATTTGCATCTATCAGTCTTTCAAATAATGAAATATCAAAATTTCACTGTACCTTGAAGGGGGTTGCATGGCCTCCTGATGAAGATGCTTCTCCTGTGGGAAACCGTCGAAGGATCTGCACGAAGTTGTCCATCATTTTGTTCGTTTGTCACGTGAGGGCTTCCTCGAGCAACATTTTAATAGGATCTCCTGCTCCATCATATTTATTTTCATCTCCCATGGGTTTTTGTTGGGCTCGACGCAGTCGATTTGGTAATTGCTCGATTGGTTCGAGTCCCAACTTCCTGTACCCAGATCTTGTCGAGGACATGCACAAAGAAAAATAAATGAAGAGTAGACCGCTTTGATACCACTGATCTGGATTTAGGAGCATAACAAACTAATTAACAGATTAAATACAGTAAACACAGATATAGGAAGAATAACACAAATATCTGGTGAACAATATCTTTTATTAAACAATGAAATAGGCTGAAACTATAAAACTCCAGAACTGAGACTTGCTCGAATGGTGGTAGTTATCTCTGAGAATAGATGTGGCTGCTACGCACATCTGTCTGAGCAGAATGGATTAAAATGGGGGTCCATAGGGACTTTACATATTACTCATAAATGCCAAAACCCTAGACATCCAAAAACCTAACCCTAGAAGGTGAAATGCCAAAATTCATGTGGGCCCTATGGGTAAGTTGGTGTAATTTGATACCTCAACTTCCTAGGGTCGTAACTTTTGCATATGACCTTCGTTTTAGGCGTGTGATAACCCGTTGGAAAGGTCTTTCAGAGAAATACACATTTCGCTATCAGAATTTGATTCTATCTACAGTTTGACTATGGTAAGTCAAGAAAACAATGTTTAGGGCCCCAAAACAGCCTTGGAAGTACAACAAGATGTCCAGACATGAAAATATACAAAATAAGCCAGTTGGATTAAGCGAGAGGCCACCCGTATCCACTTTGAGAATGTGTGAGGCTTCAAACATCCCCAAAAGTGTAGAAATCACAATTATAAAGTAGTACAAAAAGACGTGTTGAATAAAAAATGGACACAAGGAGCCAATTGGAATAGGTGGGTGGCCACCAATATCCACTTGGATCAGAAAAACTTAAAAAAAACATTACTATTCTTGGAAGGATAAACTTGTGAAGGAGAATCTAATTTTTGTAGTAGTTTCAAATGAAGCGTACACATAGACGATGTGAAAAATATGTACATTATGTGAAATTCAAATATCTTTAAACATAATTGTTTTTCTTCTTTATGATTAGGTCTCTTAGGATTTAGCTTTGACATATTAAGCCAACATATTTGGATTGCATTAAAAAAAACTCACTTTTTCAAACATATAAAATACAATTTTTTTTCTTAACATTATAATTTTTTATTACCTTATCCATTTAAAAAAAAAAAAAAAATTCATATTAATTATATATATATATATATATATTTCTAACAATCTCATAGTACTAAATTAAAATTTTAAAAGTAATACATCCATTATATTTTATAAAAAGTACAACATACAATTTTTAAATTTTTAAGAAAAATAGATTCTCATATAATTATACTAAACTTCCATGTACACAAAAATAAAATACTATTATATAGTTAATTTGAATTTCTACATATCTTCTCCTTGTACATCATATTTATACAAATAATATTATTACATGGATAAATTAAATTTCTACATCTATTCTTCCTTATACATCATATTTTGATTGGCATTATATTTATACAAACTTCCATATACACAAAAATAAAATATTATTATATAGATAATTTGAATTTCTACATCTATTCTTCCTTATACATGATATTTTAATTGGCATTGCAAGTACTTTGATTCATTCTTCCATGCTAATAAATGATTGTTTTTCCAATTTTCATTATTACTCATATAATATGAAAAACCTCGTAATTGTGCATCAACCTAGAATGAAAATCATAAAACCATTTCATTTTGTCATGTTTCTCATATTATGAGACCGATGATTGATATTGTCTAGATTCATTAAAAATGAAGAATAATGATGTTTTGCCTTTTCATTTTAAAAATAACTCTTTTCTACATTTTTTAAATATGTTTTTATATAATTGCTTCACTCTTTTCTACATTTTCATGTGAATTCATTGACTAAGAATGAATATATAGATACCCAATCCTCCGGAGGGAGAAGTGAAAAGCACTAGTAAGTCAAATCCTAAAACAATCCCTAAAACTGCCTGCTAAAAAGATATTGAACTTACAGTGTTGTTCTGTCAATTCCTAAGCCTTTTTCTAGACTTATTTTTTCTAGGAAAAAATGATCTCGAATTTATATTGAGTATAAATTCATTTACATTGTGATAACAGCAGACAGTGAACTATAGTCACCGGTCAATTCAGTACAAGAAATCTCACAGCAGTCACTAAGTGAGAGATAGGACAGCAGTAACATATGAAAGGCGAAAAATCAAAGTAACAATCCATGCAAGTTGCCTGCAAGCTCCAATCAGAATGCTAAGATGAGTCCGAAAAACAAAGTAATAGACCATGCAATTTGTCCTGTAAGCCCCGATCAAAATATACTAAGATGAGTCAATGGGCTGTCTAATCCATTTTCACAGTGGAAAATGGAGAGTCGCCCAGCCTCGTCCTTTAGTGCTCTTTTAGAAAGAGCATCTGCTTCGCCGTTGTGAGCCCGGGGAAAATGATGGAACTTGATGTCGGCAAACAAATTGGTCGATTCCAGCGTTTTAAGTTTCCAGCTTTTGATGTGGACAGAGCAGAGATTAGATTTTTGGTTGATCCAATCAATAACAACGCGCGAATCTCCCAGAACGAGTAGATGTTTAATAGACCACGAAGATGCTAGAAAGAGGGTGGTTCAGAGCCCCAAGAGCTCAGCCTTCGTGTTCGTGCCCAAGCCGCAACTAAAATACCACTTAGTGACCCTTGAATGATGCGATTTGAAAATACCACCCGCACCACAGCAACCGGACTGCGCTGCACCATCAATCCACTAGACAAAACATAAATCAAAACCATCAAAAAACAATTTCTTCTGCAACACGGAGTTTCATAGATTAAATAAATCCAATCCTTACACATACGAAGGGGGTTTGTGGGAGATATGCTATCATCCAAACGAAAAGGGCTTGCCTGCCCGCGTTAGATTATAGTTTATATGCATGTTTCTTTTGCTTATTTTTTGGTCTATGTAAAATTTAAAAAAAACTAGACGAGGCTAATTTTGAAGTTCATATGCATGTTTGATCATGAGATATAGGAGGACCAACTGTAAGATTATGCTAGCCTATTTTGTATTTTTATTTTTGTTAAAATTCTTTAAATGAGAAAACTACAATTCATGATTCTATGTTTATAATTTCTAGTGTAAATGTTAAAACACACTACATTTATATGCTTATATTTTGTTTTTCTCTAACACACACAATCCAAGTCTAGATTTAGAAGAAAAGGAGGAGGATGGAAATGATAGAGGAGAATCGTTTTTCTATAGTATGAGCATGATAGCAATGGAAAATCAAGAAGATCGGTGAAGTTATAAAGGTAAGTCCTTCTCACACCATCAATAAATACTCACATAGGAGGAGGGGGAAGTTTGTAGCCCTAGTGTTATCTCTATTCAAATTGTTGGCTATGCAAGTTCATCACACATCTAGATCTTTTGGAGACAAACATTCGATGGTGGTAAGTCGACTAGGAGAGTCAACTTAGCAGTCAACTCATCGATTGACTAAGTATTCAACTAGTTGGTCGAGTCAATCAACATAATCAATTGGTGGATAGAACAAGGTAGATTTCAAGGAATTTATTAGGCACCTTAGCCATTGTGTATGGACTAGATCTTCCCCACTTCAAGGGAATTGGTTACATATTGGTGCTATAAAAGGATGGTCCTATGAGTTGATTTAGTGTGTGTCCTAGCATAATTTTTCTAATGCATTTTGATGTGTTCTTCATATAATGAGCTATGCTAGCTTGTGCTTAAGTGTTGTAACAATATATCTCAACACCACCTCTTCTTGGAATCATTAGTTGTATAATCTACCTAATTCC
The DNA here is from genome assembly GCA_009831015.1 of Picea engelmannii. NCBI lineage: Eukaryota > Viridiplantae > Streptophyta > Pinopsida > Pinales > Pinaceae > Picea > Picea engelmannii. The sequence goes on from ML787157.1 coordinate 174,246, forward strand.
CTAGTTCTCCAACATGGTATTAGAGATCCTTATTTGATACACAACTTGTTGTCTACGGGTCTTTCAGAGGCTATCCTTTAGACATGTTCTTATTAACTTAGATATATTTGGTGATTGACTTAGGGTTTTGAATTGTAGATTGTATATCAAGGATTATATCTATAGATCAACATCATGTGTTCCATGGTAGAGACTATGATGTTGAATGGCCAAAATTATGGAATATGTCACAAGATATGGAGACTTTATTAAGGTGTACTTGGTGCTTCGGAAGTTTACAAAGAATGTGATCCTAGATCCAAAGGATCACTGGTAGAAGTTTGTTAACGATGGAAAGAAGGATGAGGCTATAGGATTTACTACCACCTACATTTCATGTGATATTTTCATTCATATGAGTGATATCAAATATCCTCATCAGGTCTAGAGATAGATAAATAATTTATTTGTAGTATACCTGAGGGGTAGTATGATGTACCTAGGATATGCCTCTTAGTAAGAAAGAAGGGCCCACATGGGAAAATAGAGAAGTTCTTGCAAATTATGAATTTGAATCAGAAGCAGAGTCTACAAAAAGACATGAAGAAAATCCTCATGAAGGGCATAAACAAAAGAAGAAGTTAAGGAGATTAATGTCTTAAAGGAACCACATATTGAAGAGTCCAAGTCAGACCAACCAAGAGATAAGGTTCTTGTATATCACCATCCACACTAATTGGAGAAACAACAATCATCAAGGAAAGAGCATGGGGATCAACAAACTTATTATATAACAACTTGGCACCCAAACATAAATCAATCAAGAGATACATGGTGGAATAAAAACAGAGCATGGAAATATCATGGCACAACAAGGATCAATTAAATTCTAGGTCAAGGTGGAAAACCAACAGTTGGATCCCATGTTCACATCTCACTAGGATGGATCGAGGATCATTCTTGGTACCATCTGGCCGCATTGCTTAGTTGATCATATTGTATGGTTTCTTCCCATGTTTTGAGGATGAAACATGCAAAGGGGGATGTAATGTAATATACCTAGGGGAGTAATATGGGGTACCTAGGGAGGTACCCAATGGGAATAAAATTAGATATGCGATTATCTATTGTTATGTATGGAGGCCATTTCTAGTCAATAAATCCCATGAAATGGTGTGAACAAAATACATGTGAGAAGGATTACTAGAAGGTTCCACCCACTAGAAGCTTCCTTTTCTAGAATGTTCTTAGGAGGTAGATAGTGTTATATAAGTATAAGCAATGTATGATAATAGTGAACAATATTGTAAATGTATCAAGGATTACTTGAGGAATGTTATCCTTCCATAAGGATTAATATATGGTGTTACCCTACCTCAAGGGTTTTCTCTACAAGATCTTGTGTTTATTATTTAATGTGAGTGATTTAGTTCTATCTTATATTTTTATATATGAGGTATATAACACTATTTGATAAGAGAAAAAAAGTTAGGTTATGCAGATTGAGAAAGAGTTGATCTCTTTGGACACTCTCTTTTCTAAACAAATATGATTAGCTCATTGAAATAATCCTTATGAACCCGAAGAAACCCTATGATTTATTATGTTCAATGTATTGTTCTATTTGGGCTTCCAAAATAGAATATGTTAAATATTATACATTTTCTACTTTCTAGGTTTTCTAATTGTGAAGTTTTCACAGCGAACCTAGCTAATAGAAAATGAACACACAAAGATTGCGAGAGACAAAAGAAGAGAGTAGAATTAAAAGAATTGTATTAACTATTGAGCTAAATGGTAAAATACATATGATATACTCTACATGGCTAAGTGAAGTTTCCATAGTAGTGATCTAGAGAGATCTAGTCACTAACTGACATAAACCATAGTAATATACCACCTAGTCCTAGTTAATTGGTCCATGCAATCACCAGTTAATTGAATCACAAATGTGGAAGTGAGACAAACACATGAAATCACAAGATATTCAGCCTCTTGGCCACATGCATGAGAAATGCGCACTCCTGGTGAAGAAAATGAGGTGAACATGTAATTGTTGCTAATAAAATCTAGGTCCTCATTGAATGAGTGACTTCCACTTGTCTAACTGAGGTGTAACTAACTCTGAACTGAAGAGGGAAAGCTAATTTGTAGGCGAATATTCTCAAGAGAGAATATTCTCATCTATGGAAGCACCCTCACAACCTTAGGAAACAAATTACCTAGGTGAGTGTGTGATATCTCCAACGTCTCCCCTGAACACTACTAGGGTGATCTAGGAGGATCTCATTCACCACCCACCTTGTCCAACTGGCTCAAAACAGTTTTTTGGCAACTTACTATTTTTAGGAGTTTTTCGGTTCTTGAACTTCCGAGGACATTTTGAGGGCCTAAACGACACTTTTTCATGATCATTGAGCCCCCTAAATGAATCTCCTCACCAATACCTTTCCAATGAGCTATCGTGCGCCCTAAACAAATATTGTATGCAAAAGTTGCGACCCCAGGAAGTTGATGTACTAACTTACCCCAACGGGGCCCACGTGACTTTTGGCGCTTCATCTCCTAGGGTTAGCTTTTTGGCTGTCTAGGGTTTTGGAATTCATGTTTATTGTAAAAAAATCCTTCATAGCCTCATTTTACTCATCTTATTTTGAATGAGCGTAGCCTTCACATCTCTTCTCAGAGATACAATGCCACCATTCTAGCAAGCTTGTTTTCAGTCTGCATTTTATAGTTTTCAACATATTTATTATTTAATAGAAGTCAAATTTTATTATATCTTTGTTATTGTTCATTGTGTCTCAGTGTTAATATTATAAATTTGTGGTTTCATTTCGTTCCGCTCATAAATCCAAATCAGTGGTGTCAAAGCGGTTTGCTCCTTGTCGTTTTTTTAATGCATGTCCCTGACGTGATCAAGGTATAGAGAGTTGGGTCTCGAGCTTGTTTCTCTTGAGGAAAACTACTCTCACACGCCTAAGAAACCATCCATGGTGGGAAAAAGGAAATAATACAACATAGGAGATCCTTTCAAAATGTTTCTTGAGGAATCCCTTGAGCAACAGAGGAACGAGATGATGGAAAACTTTGCACAAATACTTCGACAATTGTTGATAAGCGACACATCCACCTCAATTGGAGGAGCCACTCCCTTCAAGGTACATATCAATTTTTATATTCCTATATTTTAAGGTCAAATAGATGCGGATGTTATATATAAATTGTTAAGCCTTCTAGAAGGGTATTTTTCTATCCACAAATTCTCCGATAGAGAAAAGATTACATTTACGCTCCTCAAGGCTGTCCCCCATGTCAAAGATTTGTGGGAGACTTTCTGTGAGAAAAATGAAATAGAGGGATCCACATCATTTGTAGTTGCACCCACTTGGGGTTCTTTCAGGTATGTTATTAAGGAACAATAATACCTTGTTGGAAGTTATGATGACTTGTATACAAGATGGACCACACTGTGACAAGAAAGAGACCAAACAGTACCATAGTTCACTAATATCTTTCATAACTTGCGCACCAAGATGGGCATCAAAGATTCTGAGTGACATATGTTGCTCAATTATCACGAAAGTATGCATATATACATCCATATAGAAATGGATTTTTTGGATATCTCATCCTTGGGCACAGCCTATCGATATGTCGTCAAAATCGAGCAGAAGCTGAAATAAAAGATGCAACAGTTTGGGTCTAGGAACCCCTCACAAAATAATAAGGGTAAGGGCATCCCCAACCCATAGAACAAAGGATGGAGAAAATATGGGAAACCTCAGGACAACCATTCCAAGCCGCAAGGAAATAAGTATAATAGGAAGACGAAGAAATATATCGGGAAGTGGTGCGACTTCCATAAGATACCTCGGCATAAAACTATCGATTGTTGCTCAAAGAAGTCATTGGTGGCTGAGGTAAAATCCTTTGAATCAGATGTGGGTTCCAACTCTGAGTTAGAACCAGAAAATGGGAGACGGATCATTGACGCGAAACCTAGTGCCACTGTTGCTACCACCAAGATCCATCCTGATGAACATGATGAGACAGAGGAAGGTGATCACCTCTTTCATTCATAGATGTAGGTAAAAGGAAATCCACTGCACTTTATCATTGATAGTGGTAGCCAAAAGAATCTCATATCAGCAGAGGTCTTCAAACATCTAGCCCTACCGACAACACTGCACCTGCATCCCTACACCATTAGATGGCTCCGTCAAAGAAGTGATGTTCGCGTTAGCCAATAGTGTCTCTTGTCGTATAGAATAAAGCCATTCAAAGATGAGGTATTGTGTGATGTTTCTCCCCTTGAAATTTTGTGATGTTCTTTTGGGCCAACCTTATTTATGAAAATATCATGTTGTATATGAGTCTAGGCCTCACCATGTTATTATTACTTTGAACAAGAAATTGTACAGGATACCCAAGGTAGTCCCACCTACCCCAACAAAAAATTCCTCATATGATGGGGGAACTCAATACAATGGATACCATTTCTTCCTAAGGGGGGAGGATTGATCTAGGAGGATCTCGGGAGCCACCCACCTTGTCTAACTATCTGAAAATAGTTTTTTGGAAACTTACTATTTCTAGCATTTTTTCAGTTCCTGAACTTTCGAGGTCATTTTGAGGGCCTAAACGACGCTTTTTTGTGATTAGGAACCTCAATGATTTTTGAAGGATTTGATTGATCCCCCTGAATGAATCTCTTCATCAATACCTTTCCAACAAGATATCGTACACCCTAAATGAAGATTGTATGCAAAAGTTATGACCCCAGGAAGTTGATGTACTAACTTACCCCAACATGGCCCACATGACTTTTGGCACTTCATCTCCTAGGGTTAGGTTTTAGGATGTCTAGGGTTTTGGAATTCATGTTTATTGTAAAAAATGCCTTCATAGTCTCATTGTACTCATCTTCTTGAGAATGAGCATAGTCATCACATCTCTTCTCAGAGATAAGTTGCCACCATTCTAGCAAGCTTGTTTTCAGCGTACATTTAATAGTTTTCAACGTATTTCTTATTTAATAGAAGTCAAATTTTAATGTATCTTTGTTATTGTTCATTGTTTCTCTATGTTAATATTATAAATATGTGGTTTCATTTCGCTCCACTCATAAATCTGGATCATAGGGTGTACATGATGAATGGGTCCTGACAACCAAGGCCATGTTAAGTACCCATTGTTCAATGCATATAAGAATGAAACACTGAAAAATTAGAGGAAAGAGGGAAAAACTCATGGGAAACCCCTCCCCTCAAAGTACAATGTATAAAAAATAAATAAAGAAAGACAATTGCTCAGTAGTTTTCCATCACTCCAAAACAATCTCATAGGAAGTGGAACTTATGCTTAGTAAATGTCTTGGTGTAGATGTATGCAGTGTGTTCAGTGAATGGATAGTACTGAAAATGACTCATCCTATCATGTACCAATTCTTTGATGTAATTCATATGGATCTCGATGTGTTTGGTCCGTTGTTGTTGCACTGGGTCTTTGCAAAACTTGAGAGTACTTTGTTTGTCACACCAAATAACAGTTGGACAATGAAATTGGATGCTAAGCTCGACAAGGAATTTCTGAAGCCAAAGTGACTGAATATTGAAGTTGACCTCTCCTCTTCACTCAGACTCTGCTAACGATAGAGAAATAGCTAAATGATTTTTTTTTTGACCAACAGATGGGACCAAAACCCAAACTAATCATGTAGCTAGATGTGGAATTGTAATCTGTGCTATCATCAGCCCAATCAAAATTAGTGAATCCTACGAGATCCATTGCACAACCTATTGCATAATGGATCTCATAACTTGTGGTGCCTTGAACATATCCAAGGATGCACTTTGAATCCTTCTAGTGTAGCTCATGCAACTCCTACATGTACCTGGAAACTACCCCTACTGTATATGAGAGATCTGTCCAAGTGTGGGTGCGATAGAGAAGGATCCCCGCAAGATATCGATATAAGGTGTTGTCCACCACTGTTGTATCCTCTCCATTATCAATATGTACCCTGGACAGAAAGGGTGTGGTTGCAAACTTACATTCGATCATGTGGAATCTAACTAAGAGATCTAAGCATACTTAGTTTGAGATAGCTTGATGCATGAAGCATGATGACTAATCTCAAGACCAAGGAAATAGCGCAGTGGACCCATGTCCTTCATAGAGAACCTATCATGAAAAATGTCTTTGAAGGAAAAAATTGTTGAGGTCAAACTTCCTATGATCAGGAGGTCATCAACATAGAGAACGAGGATTAGAAAGGATTCTAAGGTCCCTAGCATGTAGACATTCGGATTTTATTTACATCCAAAAATGTGATAACAGAGAAAGTAGGCATCCATATTCACATACCATGCTCTAGGTTTTTACTTGATGCAATAAAGGTAATTCTTCATTCGACATACTAAGGATGAGTTGTGAATGAACTCATGTTTCTACCCCATGTAAATATCCTTTGAGAGATCTCCATGAAGAAAATCATTCTTCATGTCCATCTGGTGAAGTTCCCACCCTCAGGCTACTACAATGGCAAGGACCAATCAGATGGAGTTCATATTTTCTATAGGAGCAAAGGTATCATCATAGTCTATCTTGTGGATCTGTTGAAAACCTTTGGCAACCAATCTAACCTTATACTTTCTCACTTGTTCGTATGTTTCCTTCTTTTTCCTATAGACCCATATGCATCTGACAAGTTTCATGTCTGAAGGAAGTGGAACCAGATACCAGATCTGGTTCTCAAAGAGAGATTTATACTACTCCTGCATGGCAGCTTCCCAGAAGGGATTCCTTGCAACCTATGCATAGGTTTGTGGGTCTGAAGATAGAACCATATAGAAATACATGGTCATCAATGGTTTGGTAGTTGTGAGTGCATAGGAGGATCCTCAAACCGAGACCTTGTACTCCTTTGATCTGTTGCATCACCCACATCTCTCATGTTGCCTATAGGGTGGTTTGTGCCCACTTGGGCATATTTGGTGGCTCAACATCTACATGCTCATCATATTCCAAATCAGATTTAGAACTCATATATGTGTTGGTCACTATAATTGCTTAATTAATTTCAAACAACCAAGTGAAACATAAATTATCAACCCAGGGAAGTCTTTTGTTTCAAAGATAGTTGCGCACCATATATGCTCAATTCCAAAAGCACTTAGTGTTGTAGTAAGGAAA
>ML787157.1:183342-230551 GCA_009831015.1 Picea engelmannii
ATCTGCGTTCTTGAACCGTGTAGCTGCTTCGTGTTTCGGCATATGCATCCTCGGACTGTGTAGCAGCTCCGTGTTTCGGCATATGCGTCCTTGGGCTGTGTAGCAGCTTCCGTGTTTCAGCATCAGCTCAACAGCGGCTTGGGAAATTCTGTGTTTCAGCATCAGTCTGAAATACTATTCTGCAAATATGGACACTTATGCACTTCTAATCAATGGTTAGGTTCAAAAGTAATGTAAAGTGTTATGCAAAACAAATTAAACATATAGTGATGAGAAAGGACGTTGTATACCTTGGGGTGATCAGATGAAGTGATAATATGAGTCTAAATACAGGTGATGAAGGGTATAATAATGGCAAAAAGTATGAGCAAAAAGGTACAATATGTGGTCCCAACAATATGAACCATGATATAAGTGAGTGGGATCATCATCATTGATATATAGTGCAGGAAATAGTATAGAGATATATTCATGTGGCTCTGATGTTGCATGCAAGTGAGTTTACTCAAACTGAACATTGTGCTCAATGATGATCCTGTCAGTAGAGGGATCGATTAACCTGGAACCATTCACACTATACAAATATCTGAAAAATATGCATGCAATACTTTTTGTATCTATTGATTTCGTCTTTTTAGAAGGTACGCAGGCCCATGCGTGTGATCCAAATATTCAGAAGTGGGTGACTTCTGGTTTGTTGCTGCTCCATGCCTCAAAGGGATTCTGGTCCATGAAAAATCTATTAGGATATTTTTTCTAAATGTGGTTAGTATAGTTAAGTGCCTCAACCCAAATCTTGGGCGGTAGAGATCTTTCATGCAACATACAAGTGACCATCTCCTTGAGGGATTTGTTCTTCCGCTCAGCTACTCCGTTCTGCTACGGATTGTAAGGTACTGTGTGTTGCAAATATATAATTTCCTCTAAACAAAGATGTTGGAAATATCAGTTCACATATTCCCCCCATTGTTTGTGTGGAGTATTTTGATTTTTCTCCTAGAATGAGTCTTTGCATATTTTGTGAGTACAATGAGATGGTCAAAAAACTCATACTTCTTCCTGAGAAAATACACCCAACTATATCATGATAAATCATCAATAAATGTAAGCATGTACCTTTCTTTGTTAATGTATGGATGAGGAAAGGGTCCCATAAAATCACTATGGATGAGCTCCAAAGGAGAGCAGGCACTCCAAGCCTTCCCTTTCTCTAACTTCCCCTAGGGATGTTTGCCAAGAATGCATCCTTGAAAAACTCCTTTGGAAAAATGTATGTGGGGAAAGTCGGTGACAATTTCTTGTTCTCATAGTTTCTAAATGTATTTGAATTTTATATGGCCGAATCTCTCGTACCATAATATAATAATATCATCAACATGCATCAATATTAAAGAAGAATCAAACTTAGCAATGAACTGATTGAAAGTATACAAACGATATTGGTGGTTTACCTCACTAACAACAATCATGGAGTTATCACACATATCAAATATGGTTAGAGAATCAAGTGTGAATTCCACCCTTTTTCTTGTACAAGAATGTGTTATTTGATAAATAGAGAGTAGATTCACAGAGAGTTTTGGAACATGAAATAAGTTCTCAAAAATTATGTGTGGTATTTCTACTCTCCCTTGGCCAATGACCTCAACTGGGGTATCATATCCCATGAGGATGGGAGGACCCATGCATTTATAAATAGAAGATAAAACATTATTTGTTGCTGACATATGGTGGGATGTGCCTGAATCAAAGATACATGCATCAAGAGAAGAGTTAATGGAAATAAGTACATGATATTTACCTCACTTGGCTTGATCTTCCGACTTCTTCTTGGAAGCTTGAGGAATGAGATCTTTGGGGTTGTTCTTCTAAAGAATATGAACCATATAATCAATCTGTTTCTTTCTGCACATGGAATCAGGATGATAACAACGATTGCAATAACCACATTCAGTCTTCCCTTTATTTCCTTTTCCAAATTTCGAACCCGAGGAATCATCGAAGGGTTTGGAGTAACCTTCCTTCTTTGGCTCTGCATGCACCTTTCCCTTGCCTTTTTTCTTGGTCTTCAGATTGGATGTGTTGTTTCTCTCATGCAAAACAAGTGCATGTGCATTGGATCCCTTGATTATCCCCATCTTGATGAACTTGTCTTTCTCATGCATGAGGTTTTCAATAAATTGATCTAATGTTGGTATTTTCTAGGTAGATCCTGAAGTGAATTTGTTTGTATGGAAAGATGAGATGAAAAGAGCATAATCCAGACCATGTCTTTCCATAATAGAAATGATCAACTAGGTTTCTTGAGTTGATTTATCAACACTTCATATATTTAGATGAAGGAGGAGGGACTTGAACTTCGTAAATAATTCCTGAAAGTTATCAAAATTCCTTAGATCTAAGGAATTCAACTTGACCTCAAGCATATGACCTCTCATTTTGTCCTGTTTGCGAAAGAGATCCTCCAACTTTGTCCAATTCTCATCTAGTCTGGTACAATATTCAATGTGAAATGAAAGCTTGGGGGAAATAGACACACATGGGAGGTTGTAAGCCTCATCCATGCAGTTCAGATACCTATTCTTATCGACAACATAAGTGGGCTCAATCTCTATCGCCATAGTATTCTGGTACAAGCCTCTGCATCTTAGCTAATGCGTAATTTTCAGCTTCCACTCGACATAGTTATGAGGTGTGAGAAGTATTTCTGATGAGTAATCCATCTTCTCTAACGCATCTTCCTCATGTACCTGCAAATATAAATTCTTATGTGATTTCTCCTAGCAATCAAGGCTCTGATACCATGTGAATTTTTCACAGCGAACCTAGCTAGTATAAAATGAACACACAAAACTTGCAAGAAAGAAGAGAAGAGTGTAGAATGAAAATAATTTTATTAAATTTTGAGTAAAATGGTAAAATACATATGATATACTCTACATGGCTAAGTGAAGTTGCCATAGTAGTGATCTAGAGAGATCTAGACACTCACTGACAGAAACTGAAGTAATCTTCCACCTAGTCCTATTTAATGGGTCCATGCAATCATCAGTTAATTGAGTCACATGTGTGGAAGTGAGAGAAACACATGCAATCACAAGATATTATCCCTCTTGTCCAAATGCATGAGATATGCACACTCCTAGTGAAGAAACTGAGGTGAGAATGCAATTGTTGCTGATAGAACTGAGGTTTCCATGCATGAGTGAATTCCATTAGTCTAACTGAGATGTAACAGACTCTGAACTGAAGAGGGAAGGATAATTTGTAGGGGAATATTTTCAAGAGAGAATATTCTCATCGATGGAAGTGCCCTCAACATTGAAATATCAATCTTAGGAAAATAATTACCTAGGTGAGTGTGTAATATTTTCAACACTAATTAGGGCATAGGAGAAATTTCTTGATGAAGGGAATTTAGAGATCAAGAAATAGGCTCATTTGTTGAAAGGAAAAGGTCAATATAATTACAAAGAAAGAGTTTGATAAGGTATTTCATAGAATTGATTGACTACTTTGGCCATAATGTGAAGAAGAATCATGATGAGTAGAATTTGACTAATAAAGGAAGAACAAAGAAAACCTATTGTTATTATTGAAAATTGGGACATATTGAGAAGGCTTGATAAAGCAAGACTAAAGATCTAAAAGAGTAGGTCAGGAACATTGAAGGAGCCATGATGACTGGAAAATTGACCAATGCTCAACATTGACTTCCAAAACATAAGGTAAACAACTACACATTTTCAATTAGTACTTCTCAGACCATGCATGCTCACACTTCACAAAGTGAGTGGATAGTTTACTCTCGTTGTACACATTATATGGCTAAAGATTCTTCTTTATTTGCTTCCTTACGTGAAGATACCAAAAACAAAATATTTGTAGTAGATGATTATGCACTTACTATTGTTGGTGGTGGAAATATCAAGTGTTATAATGGTGTAATCACTAATGTGTATCACATATCATCCAAATTAATTGTCAATTTGTTACAAGGTCCCTAAACCCTCAAGTAGGTAGAATAATATGTTTTCTATGTAATGAAGGCCAATATTAGTAAACAAGGCTTATATAATAATGTGAACAAGTCAATGTAAGAAGACTTAATAGAATATTTCGCTTCTAGAAAGATCTTCCTCTAGAATGTTCTTTAGAAGATAGAATTAATATAAATATAATTAGAAGGCATGGCAAAGTCTTGTCTTGAGAATTATTGTAATAGATGTTTTCTCTGCTAGAGGTTTCCCCTTTGAAGAGGCAAGCGAACTTGGATTTCTATCAATAAAGATATCATTTTTGGTGTTCTGGTTTTCTATACTTTGTTGTTTCGCTGGTATTTGCTGTAATATTTATGTTTTTGGCTTATTATAATACATCTGGTACCTAACAATTGGTATCATATCAATTTCCTCTATAGAAATTGTGGGATTTGTTTTTCTAGGTTAGAGATGTGTATTGTCGGTGTATTTAAAGCACCTAGATTTATCGTTCAATGGTTAAAATTGTAGCCGAGGAAGACTACAAACAGAAAATAAAAATGGTTTCAAGGGGTTACTCAAAACAAACGTTTCACCTTGTTGGAAACCTTTGTAACCCCTATTGGTACCCCTTTGAGTAGTACTGCATCAAAAAAAATATGTACACGAGCATTAGTCCAATGTACCGTCAAGTATATCAAGAGTTCCATAGGTCTCCTGAAACCAACTCTATATTAGCCGATCGGCTGCTTGACTTCGATAGTGATGCCAAGAAAAACACTTAGGAATATACTCTCTAGTACCTAGGTAATCAGGTAGTATGACTAAGGGTATGGTTGAGCCTTATTAGTTGGTGCCCTAAGATATTGGGCCGAGTACTAATGTTCAAACCCGCATGTATATTAGAGATATATAGCAAAGGGAAAACCATTGTCTCTAGGAAACCTAAAAACCATAACCCTTGGGAAAGGAACATAATGGAAAAGGAACATAAGAGATATATTTGTCGCACAAACCTACCTCTTGCATTTTGGTTGTAACATTCCTACAAATTTTTTCCTATTAACAATTTGGGAATTCCGTCACTGTAGTATTCTTCATACTGGAGTATAACTCTGGAGGAGTAAAATAAATAAATAAATAAGAGTATAGTGGTATCATAGACACCTTTATTTCGAACCTATCGCATTGGATTCCTCTCTTCGCCCTAATTTTCATGGTACCTATCATTTTTAATCATTTTTTCCTATGGACCTTAACCCCTTCCCAACACTCTTATTTGGTACCTACCCCATTGGATTCCCCTTTTTCCCCTGGTCATCATGGTACCTATCACTTGTAATCATTTTTTCTGTGGTCCCACCCACCCTTCCCAACACCCTTATTTTCCACCTATCCTAGTAGATTCCTCTCTTTTCCCCATCCTCCATGATATCCCTCACCTATAACCCTTTTTTTTTTGCAGACCTACCTCTCCATTGATTCCTCCTCAAAAATGAATCTCACCCACAACCAAGAACTCAATGCCTTCATTCCCAACAACATCCAAAACAAGGAGGACATCAATACCCTAAATTCCAACATTAGCAAGCTCAATTCCTCCATTGAGACCCTTGAGAACCCATATTGCACCATGAAATACATCAAAGACACACTTGACCAATTGATGATCCACTCCTTGAACCCTATCTATTCTGAAGAATCTTCCTATCATGAAGACACTAACTCTTCCCATTTCCAAGGCTCTCATTCAAATCACCTTCATCACGACTTGCAACTTCCAAGAATTGAGGTGAACAAATTAGATTGCTTGGATCCCATGAGTTGGGTCACTCAAATGGAACATTATTTCTCCTTACATGGAATTACTGATGAGTTGGAAAAACTTCATCATGGTATCTTCTATATGGATTGAAATGATGGAAATGGCATAGAAATGCACGACAGGGGTATGTTGTTTGGACACAATATTTTGCATATCTTTATGAACGCTTTGACATCAACACCCATCATTTAGGCCATTTTACCAAATTGAAATAGTATGGCACAATGAAATACTTTATCTCCTCCTTTGATCACTTGGCTTTCAGAATGGAGGACATGTCATATGCCTTCCTGTGGGAATTCTTTATTAGTGTACTAAAGGATGGAATTTGTTCCCACATCCTAATGGATCACCCCCAAACTTGGTTGGAAGATACTAAATGAGCCAAGGAAGAAAAATACTTTGTCTCCTCCCAAACCAAAAAACTCTCCTTTCTTCCTCGCCCTAAACCCACCAATATCGCCCCTCCTGCCACTCCCCTCAAGATCCATAAATTAACTAATGTAGAAACTATTGAATTCCAACTCAAGGGTCTTTTATATAACTATGATGAAAAATATTTTCTAGGGCACAAGTGTAAGGAACCTAATATTTTTATGGACATGTATGAGAATGTTCTTGAAGAGGAGGAAAATGTTTCCCCTATGGAAGAGCTACCCTGACCAACTGATCTTACTCCACCCATTGATCCACCATAAGTTGAACTGATTATTTCATTGAATTCCTTCATTGGTTTCTCTTCTCCCCAAGCCCTCAAGTTAATCGGTTATCTTAAGAATTGGAAAGTGATCATACTTGTTTGAGAGTGGAAACACCCATAATTTTATTCATCGATGCATTTCCTAAGAAATCAATTTCTATATCCATGTAGTCGCTAATTTTTAAATTGTGATTTCTAATGGTGGTTCCATGAAATGTGGGAGACATTGTGAAAATGTGCACCTCCAAATTGGTCAGTACCACCTAAAATCCCATATGTTTTCTATTGACATGGGATATTGTGAGGTTGTGCTCGGTGCATAAAGTTTTTCACTCTTGGCCCCATTCTCGTATATTTTAAGGAATTAAACATGTGATTACTATAGGAGGGACAACAATATAAGTTCTAAGGAATCACAACAGGCTCCCCTGATATTGTCAGTTCCCATCGAATGGAAAATATCCTCAAAAAAGGTCATTTTGGCATTATTGCCTAACTCAATTCCATTCAATCCCTTGAGACACCCTTTGTGCATCCCGACCTCCAATATATATTATCCTGACACCAAGTTGTTTTTACCACTCCCCATGGGCTTCCCCCTTCTCATGGAATCCATGATCATTCCATTCCTCTCCTACCGGGAAGTCTTCATCCAAATGTTCACCCTTATCATCATCACTTTTCCAATAAGAATGAAATTTAGAAAATTGTTCAAGAATTGCTCAAAGTAGGTGTTATATGCCCTAGTACCAACCCCTATTATTCTCTTGTGGTCATGGTAATCAATAAATAAGGCACTTGGCACATGTGTCCTAATTTTCACGCTCTCAAAAAAATCACAATCAAAGACAAATTTATCATTCCTATCATTGATGAACTATTGGATGAATTGAGTGGTGCTCAAAACTTTGCCAAACTTGATCTTCGTTCTGGATACCATCAGATATGAATGAAATAGGAAGATATTCCCAAGACTACATTTACAAATCATGATGGTCACCATGAGTTCTTGGTCATTCCCTTTGGCCTATGTAATTCCTCGTTGTTACACATGATTTTGGTCATGTTGGTGATGTATTAACAACGGTGTATTCAGGCTCCCAACAAGGAATTTTTGCCTGAGAAAAGTGGATCTTGTCTCCTTCCAAAAACATATTTTCAAAGTGAGTTCGTAGGCTGCATATGACCTAGGGTGTGAGAATGCCTCATTCTCGTAGGCCACCTACACCTAGGGTGCGAACTTCTTGCAGTTTTCTCCATACATAGGGTGCAAACCTGTTTTCAAGCTTGGAAAAGAGAAGAGGTCTCAAGGGTTCTAGAAGGGAATCTTCTAGAAAATGAGTTGGCATTCGTATGGTTGTCATTTTACTAACTTCTCAGATTTGATGGGATCATCCTCATCCATGTAACCATCTCTCCTTTTCCTATATATTGAAAGGATTCTCATGGAAAAGGTTAAGCAATTGAATGAAGAATTGATGTAAGAATAGTGTGAAGAACCCTGCTTGGACAGAAGCTTGATGGATCTAGTTGGTCTATCAAGAGGAATTGGATCTTCTTCATGCAAGTACAGAGAAAGTGTGTGTGTTGGAACCAAGAGTCCCTGAAAGGAAGCTTGCGACATCAAGGTGATCAGGTTGTATCTTCTACTTTCAATTAATATGATACAGCGGCATGTCCCTTTCCCATAAAGTCACTCTTACTTTATTGTGTAATTCCTTGATCATATGCATAAGTTGACGTTGAATACATTTTGCTATCTTCACTTTGGTTGGTTTGTGTTGTCTTGGTCTTGACCTCATGAGAGCACCAGAGTGAAGCGGGAGCAACAAAGACCTAAGGAAGCGATACAAAGGTATGTCACTTATTCCTCCTTATTAGCAGATTCAATGATCACAACTTAGGGAAAGAGTCATGTCCTGTCTTGTTTTGTTTTAGATCCAGGTGGATCTAGGGAGATCTGTTAGTGTCCGCACCTACCAATTAGTCCGATAACACTCGTCCACTTTTCAAAGAATCATGAATCATGTCTTCCATCCTTCCCTCCGTCATTTTGTTTTATTTTTCCTTGATGATATTCTCATTTATAGTAAAACTTGGCAATCCCATATCTCCCATGTGGATCAAGTTATACATCTACTCTCTCAGCAAAAACGTTTCTTCAAACAGTCTAAATGCACCTTTGGGGCCTCAAAAGTGGAATACCTGGGTCATATTTTCGAAAAGGATGGAGTACGGGTGGATCCTGAGAAAATTGAAGCTATGTAGTACTGGCCTTGCCCTAAAACTCTTAAGAGTTTGTATGGTTTTCTTAGTTTAACAGGATATTACTACAAGTTTTGTTGAGAATAATGGAAAAATTGTAGCACCTCTCACTGCTCTACTTAAAAATAATTCTTTCACTTGGACTCCAGTAGCGGATCAATCCTTCCATGCCTTGAAAGAGGCTATATGCAAAAATCCTATCTTGACACTACCTAAGTTCACCAAGACTTTTTTTTTGAATGTGATGTGTTAGGGAAAGGAATTGGAGTAGTCCTCGTGCAAGAAGGCCGACCATTGACGTTCACTAGAAAACAAATTTCAAAGAGACATTTGGGACAATCGACCTATGAGAAGGAAATGTTGGCTATTTTCATGTAGTGGATCTTTGGCATCCTTATCTATTGGGGCAATGCTTCCAAATTAAAATTGATCATTGGAGACTCAACTATTTTATGGAACTATGAATTTATCTCCAAAGAAATAAAAATGGTTGACCAAGATATTTGGATATGATTATGAGATCATTTACAAGAAGGGAAAATAAAATTTGGTTGTTTATTCTCTTTCTAGGAAGTATGAAGAAGAATGGTCTCTCTTTTCACCCTCATTCATTGTACCAGATTGGCTTCAAGAATTTCGATAAGAATGATTGCAAGACCCCAAAATTTCTTGCTTGATACAACAATTGCAACACATTTCTTGTTGATTTTTTGTAGCTTTGGGAGGTATTCCCACTACAGGCTAAGGTTCCAATCAAGTGGGAATTTTATTTGGCACTATTTTTTACTTTATTTTAAGTGAAATCGACCTAGAAATTATGCTAGGGCCTCGTGGGAAAGTTGATGGGATTTGTGGGTTTGTGTGGGTGTGCCACACCCACAAAGAGGATTAAAATATTATAATTAATTATTGAGTTTAGGAAGGGCTCCTAAACTCACTCATTGGACTCCTATATAAAGGAGAGATGTCATTGTGACATTATATAAGTGTGGAAGAATGGAGTTGTCATAAGTGACTATGCAATTGTGTCAATGAGGATTGGTGATATGAGCAAAGGGAAATTCTACAAGGTGGCGAATCTAGCCCTGAAGAGAGAGGCGAAAAAGGTCACACATGTGGAGCGATTTTTCCATACAATACACGGTTTGCAGGAGGACAAAGAGCATAGATACGCGGTTTGAAGGGACAAATAATGTATAGGGTATACATGATTTGTAGTGGAGAAAAAAAAGTATGTCCGCAAGTTTATAGTAAGGTTAATTGTGTAACTTATTTTTTTGGGCAAGTACTAATCCATATAGGATTACAATTGATGTCAGTATGTCGTACATGTGGTCTACAACATATTTGTGGGAAGAGAATATTTCCAGAATATTCTTGAGGTTTGGTCTTTTGATTTGTATGGATATTTAAAGAAAAAAGTTGTGCTCATATTTGGTGACATTGTATTGGTTGAGAGGATTGTTTTTGTCCTCAGTCTTGGTGACATTGAGAGGACTAGTTTTTATCCTCATATTTGAAGGATTGGATAAAGTTACATAACATAATTATTGTGTCTCTTTTGTATTGATTATTCATATCTGAACTTGTTTTTTCCACTGCATATGTTTCAGTCAATAATTTAGGTGTAAAGTTGGTCAATGATAGTTAGATCACTAGGAAGAAATTTTCAAATCTGAAATTAGTCACATAGAGTTGGATGTGAAAATTGATATGGTTTCAAAGCTTGGGATTTGAAAAGAAGGGGATCATCTTGAGACACTTTGTTGGATACAACATTGGAAGAGTGTTGTACTTGTTCTTGTTCTTGTTTCAGGAAGATCAATATGGTGAATACATTGAAGCTTAAGGATAGGTTGGAAGGGGAAACCAACTTTCGGTCTTGAAAGGAAAGGATTATCCTTTTGATGGAAGAAAATGACCTCAAGGAGTATGTTGAGGATGTGGTTCCTAGGCCGACCGATCTAGTAGATCTGGAATTCCACAAGAAGAGGGAAGTGTAGGACAAGCATGTATTGCTAGAGTCCATGAAGAACCACTTGATTCCTCACATTGTTGAGAAAGAAACTACCAAGCATATGTATGATGATTTTGTGGGTCTTTACCAAAACAAGAATATTTTCGGTATGCTACACTTGAAGCATTAGCTTCATATTGTCAGGATGTCCACTGAAGACACAATTTTCAGTTATCTTATGAAGATCACTCAGATCCGAGATCAACTCATAACTATTGGTGATATATTGCAGGATGTTGAGTTGGTGAATGTAGCATTGAGAGGTCTTCCCAGGTCCTGGGAGCCATTTTTGCAGGGGATCTATGCACGAGACAAGTTTCCAGACTTTGATATACTATGGATAGATTGCATCTAGGAGGAGACCTAGTTAATATCTAGAGATGATATGTATGGTGCGGTAAAGAGTAGAAATGATGAGAAAAAATCCCTTGCATTCTGCACTAGGAAGGGTAAAAGGGGTTCTGCATACAAAAGAAGCCTATCAGGGAGAAGGGATTCTCCTGAGAGGGAAGAAACTCTAGAGCTGAGACGAAAAAAGGATCTTAGTAAGATTAGATGTTTTGAGTGTCATGATTTTGGGCACTATGATTCACAGTGTCCACACCAGAGGGGGAGAGGTAGAAGGAAGCATGCATAAGCAACAGAGGTTGATGAGGTTCCAGACAGGTTGCAGAGGGGGATCTGGTTGGTATCCTCCCTTTCAGGCACTATCTCTAGCATGGAGAGATGGTTGGTGGATAACAAAGAATCTTTCCATATGATAGGTGCTAGTGATTTATTTGACACTCTCACAAATACTGGTTGAAACTTATGTGTCCAACTTGGTATGGGATCGAAGAATTTAGTACGAGGATCCAATACAGTATTGTTTCGATTGGATTTGGGAGAGATATTGAGGGTGTCAAATGTGTTTTGGGTGCCAAAAATCAGGAGGAGTGTCCTCTCAGTATCGAAGATTGAGAGGAAGGGATAGCATATATTTTTTCGAGATGGAAAGGTACTTGTTTTGCCCAGATGGTCTAGCTTCATATCAAGTGATTCTTGGAGTTAGGGAGAGAAACCTATATAGGCTGAGGGGCCAGCCTATGAGTGTTTTGTTCAGTAGGAGCAGAGAGACATATGAGGAGGATCAAGTGGATCCATGAGTGGTGAGGCAGGTGGCCCCACCAATAGAACCGACTCAAAGGGAGCTATAGTTCAGAGCAAGTAAACTCTCAGGATCCAAGAAGGAGAAGAAGCCTCTTTGGAATATGTAGAGGAAAATGGATAGGGAGAAGATGGCACTAGAGGTTCTGCAAACTCAGAGGGAGTCAAGTATTAGAAGGAGCATGTAATATTAGAGTGAGCCTGGTCTCAGGGAGATTCGGTTGGCTCAGAGGGAGAGATGGTCATCCAGAGGGAGTTCCCCCTCAGATTTAGGTGGAGTTCCCTAGATTGAGCCCTAGTTGAATTGTAAATATGTTTTATAAGCTAGTGAGCCAAGTGATTATAAGCTAGGAGGATTATCTGATGATTAGGCCGGAGAGCTTAGATGCTAAAATACAATGAGCCTATTTTTGTATATGTAAACACTCATATCATTAATATAATACATCGTTGAGTGTACACCGACCACAATAAAAGTGTATGGGGGAATAAACTCCACTAGGAAGGGAAAGGGAGGGGCTAAAAGACTAGAAAAGGGGCTAAGATAGAGGGCTTATCTCTAAGGGAATGTTATATTATTATTCCAAAAGACTAAGGCAAGGATAAATATCATATTATCCTAAGTTCTTATGTGAAGTGGAATGACCTACAAGTGGAGAGGAATGAGCTCCTAGAGGTCCATGTTTCAATCAGGGCACATGCAGTTATATGTGGGGAAAATCAATTCATTGGGGAGGATTCTCCCTAGTCACTTGGGCATTTTCAAGATTTACCAGTCTGCCTTCATTTCATGGGAGATCTCCATCGTTCGACCTCAACAACCCATAAGATGTACATAGTACTTCCCTATCATGGGTAGCGTATCTGTACGGTACCCGAGCCAATACTATTCCTTAACTGATCCATGTTGCTTCCATCACCTGTCCCATACCATTTTCTATTACTGCCTTCACCTGAGCTTGCAACTGGTTGACTTAAGCATTGAACTAAAGAAACAAGTTTTCAGGCACGTGGGTTTGAAGGAGTGGGTTGTTAGGCCTGTGGATTAAAGAGGCGGGTTGTTAGGCCCATGAGAAACTATCTCCAGGTGAGAAAATTTTTGGGAAAGTAATTTCCTGAGGGAGCCCAACTGCACCTATAGTTCTCTGAGAATTCATGTCCGACCTATTGCTGAATCCATGGAAGGGAAGTGGGGAAGTCGAAGGACTGTTGAGTAGAGAAGGGGCACACTTCCTAGGGTAGGATAGGCATGTGGGGAATGAGAGACTATAGGATGTTAGTTTGAGTTGGCTCCTGGAACGAGATCCTTCCTGTTGTCTGATTTATATCATCCTAGATAGGAATCTCTTTACTTGGGTGGAGTTTAATCCCAGCTTGAGGGTGACCCATTTCTAAAAGTTATGAGTAGTGTGGTATAAGGATGGGAGGAGCATTGAAGGTCTGCATGCAGTTGGTGGTCTTCTATAAAACATAAGTATCAATTGTGTGTTAATTTACATGTTTTGTATTTATACATGTGTTATATTTATGGGTATCTCCTGTGTATGTTGCATGTATAGGTTTACTGTTATTTTCACATGAATCCGTATATTGGAATAATGCATTTGTTTGTTTAAAGTTATACATATATACATATGGAATTAATATTTTTATGAAGTGGCATGGCCCCGTCCTGGGTGGTCTGGGGATGTTATAGTTTATGAAGTTCCGCAAGAGTTTTTATGTGGCATATCCCAACAGGTATAAGGTTGGGTGTGTTACAATATGGTATCAGAGCTTCAGTTTTCAACACTGATCTTGGATGGGCCATTTAAGTGGAAATTGAAGAAAATTTAAGTGAGAATTGTTTTCGAAATAGGTAAAATTCAAGTTTCAGAACATGCATGAGTGCCAAGAGGGCATTGAGAAGACACCTTAACTATGTTTGAAAGGTAAAGAGGTGTAGAAGTTCGGGAAACCACAATGTCCATAGGATCT
Organism: Picea engelmannii; assembly: GCA_009831015.1. Taxonomy (NCBI): domain Eukaryota; kingdom Viridiplantae; phylum Streptophyta; class Pinopsida; order Pinales; family Pinaceae; genus Picea; species Picea engelmannii. The sequence continues at coordinate 197,253 of ML787157.1, forward strand.
ATACAGGAAGGGATCGAATCCATCACATATGTCATATCTGTGAAAGGAGCTTGACGGTTAACCCCTCCAATCCTTCAGACTTCGTTGCTTCGACAATTTTTAAATATTTGACATAAATGAGGCAAAAGCCTCGAAGCTCCAAATTACCAGAGTGAATCTACACTGTAGATCATTTGGGTGAAGGTGATCCATTGGATCCCTAAGTGTTTTAACAGTTCGACACTCCGAGGAAATTTGTTTGTGGTTGCAGGGAGGGAAGAGTTCCCCGAAGTCTCGCAGCTCCAGAGAACAGTTGTTTGGGAGTTATATAGTATGTTGGTGTGAAATATTTCGAATCCCGAAGTGCCAAAGTCACGGAGTGTCGAAGTGACGTGGATTGATGACATCACCTAGGGTGACATGGACCCACTTGATGCTTGCCACATGTCATCCTGTTTCATTTTTTTCACAGACTAGTGGCACCAATTGGATATTGATACGTGCCACTCATAGATTGGGCCATGTTTCCTCTCCATATTTTCACCACGTATCAGCCCTAGTGCGTAGTTGTTGATGCGACTCCAGAAGTTCAGAGATTCGACACCCATGGATATGGGAGTATGTTGTTGCAAGATCTTTCGAAGCCTCGAAGCTATGAAGAAGGGTTTGTCCAGAATTTCACCAGTTTGGAATTCGGTGAAAATGAAGTGTGATGAAGGTGAAACCCTTGAAGCCCGAAGTTTTGGAGCCCTAAAATTTCAAAGCTCCAAATAATCACATATTATCTAAGCATTTGGTCATAGCCCTTGGTCATATGAGACTTTAGTCGAAATAAAAGAGGGCTAGTGCCGAATTGTTGTTTTCAAAGACAAAGAAGGGGCTTAGAAAAGGAGTATGTGGGGTTATGATTTGTACGGACCTACATATAAAGAAGAAAAAAGGACCTGTGAACCTGAAGAAAGGATCCAACATGAGTCCAAGAGCCAATTCGGCTATGAAGAAGAAGAACAATTGTATAGAGATTACCTCCCCAAGAAGGACAATTTTCAAATATTCATATTTTTTTCCTCAAGACTCATAATTGAGAAAGGGAGAAGTCATTGGAAATATATTGGACAGTAGAATATAATTGTTCACCTAGAAAATTGAGATGAATAGTGAATTTCTCAAAAAATTATAAGAAAGAAGTCTAATATATTATTGAACCAGGATGGTTCATATTTTCAAGAAATTGTTGAGACAATAAGCCTGACAAAGTTCTATTGGCTACACATTTTGCAGAGTTAACAACAACTAGATCAGATCAAGATCACCACAGAGTGCAGAGGAATGGAAAATACAGAGGGGTATTACATCCAGGAAGATGAGATTAGAGGAATGGATGTCCATATGGGTATTGAAGGAAAAAACTCAAATGGACATGGAGAAGGAACGAAAGGAAACATGAATAAGGTAGAGACCATTAAAAATTTGCAAAAGGATGTCGAAAGTAAAAAATATGAAAAGGAAAGGATTATGAAATCCAAGGAGAAGTAGGAGGAATTCAACCCGAATTTAATGAATAGCTCAAAAATAATTGAAAATAAGTTGGATAAGGAGAATGGCTCAAGCAAATCAGGAAGTCACATGTCTCCTGATGAGAAAGGTAGAACAAGAAGTGATAGTAGACATTGCCATCGCTCGCCAAGGAATTCCTCTAAGATATCACATAGTATCTCAAGTCCATCCCCCATTAGGAAGCATCAAAATAGGTCAGGGGTGGAAGATCTACGAGGAGAAATGAAAAAAATCAAACTTCCTACATTTGATGGTGAGCACAAGAAGGATGAAGATGCAGAGACATGACTTCTAGGAATGAGAAAATATTTTCAATTGCATAATTACTCTTCACACACAGAAGGAATAATTTCCATCTATCAACTCAAGGGAAAGGAATCCATGTGGTGGGACCAACTTTTGCAGGTGCAACACTTTAGAAAGAAAATTTTTACTTGGAAGGAATACAAGAAGCATTTTCAAAATAAATACTTGACTAAGAGATATTTTGACAAGAAAATGAAGGATTTCTTGGAACTCAAGCTAGGGAGTATAACCATCGATGAATATGAAAGAAGGTTTTTAGAAATGTTAAAGTATGTCTCCTTCATAAAGGATGATACAATTAAGATTAAAAGGTATTTGAGTGGGCTTCCATCATTCATCAGTGACAAGATACAATATGATGATCCAAAAACTTTGGAAGAGGCCCTAAGGCGAGCTAAATGCCTATATGATCAGCATAAAGAAAAGACAACTTTCCAAAAAGTTTGGGAAGACAATATGAAGTACAAGATGGAATAGAGGAAGAAGGGGAATACACCACCTTCTTCAGAAATAGTCCTCAGAGACAACCAACTTCTAGAGAGCCCAGAACGATTGAGACAGGGGGGGAAAGGCCAAGGAAACCACCTATTCAATTTTGGGGTTGTAAGGGAGATCATAAGTATAGAGATTTTCCTCACAGAAGTGAAAAAGCGAGCACTGTTCACAATGTGCAACAAGATGAAATAGTGGAGGACATGGGAAAAAATGTACCAAGGATCTATGAAATCCTGGACAACAAGCAAGTTGAGTTTCAGTCACATATGATTGAAGTGGAAGGTGTGATCAACAACCAAACCATTGCAATTTTAATTGATTTGGGAGATATTCATAGTTATATATATCCTAAGATGGTGGAAATATTTCATTTGCCAAGAAGCAAGCATGGAAAATCTTGGTTGGTGTAGCTAGCCACTAGAGCCAAAAGAAAAGTTAATGAGATGGTTAATTCTTGCCCAGTGGACATGAAGGGACTGAGCACCAGGGAATATTTGAACATCTTGCCTTTAGGTTCCTATGACTGTCTAATTGGTATGGATTGGTTGGAACAAAACCATGCTATCCTAGACTATTATAATAAATCATTTACTTTTTGGGATGAGGAAGGGAACCTAAGGACAGTGTAGGGAATTCCCAGGGTCATAACTGCCAGAGAAATTTCAGCATTGTAGCTGAAGAAATGTTACAGAAAAGGGTGTCAAATATTTGCAACGTATATGGAAGAGACACCCAAGGATAGAGTGTCAAATATTGAAGATTATGCAATCCTAAAAGAGTTTGATGATGTATTTAAAGAAATACCAGGATTACCCCCTAAAAGAGATATTGATTTCTCCATCAACTTGATGCCTGGAGAAGCTCTAGTATCCAAGACCCTATATGGGATGAGTACACCAGAATTAAAGGAGTTACAAATGAAACTTGAAGATATTCTGAAGAAGGGGAGTATATGCCCAAGTGTGTCACCTTGGGGTGCCCCAATATTATTTGTGAAGAAGAAGGATGGAACATTGAGACTTTGTATTGACTTCAGGCAGTTGAACAAAGTAACTGTAAAGAATAAGTATCATTTTCCAAGTATCGATGACCTCTTTGATCAGTTGAAGAATGGAAACTATTCTCCAAGATTGATCTCAGGTCAAGTTATCATTAGGTAAGAATTAAATATGAATACATCAACAATACTACTTTCAGAACAAGGTATGGTCATTATGAATTCGCAGTGGTGCCATTTGGGTTATCAAATGCACCAATTATTTTCATGTGTTTATTGAATGGAATTTTTAGAGAATACTTAGATAAGTTTGTCCTTGAATTTTTGGATGACATTCATATATATTCCAAGTTGGAAGAAGAGAATTAGAAACACTTAAGTTTGGTACTCCAAGTATTAAGGGAGCATCAGTTATATGCCAAATTGAGCAAGTGCTCATTTTATCAGAACCAAATTCATTATTTGGGGCATATCATATCCGAGGAAGGCATAGCAGTGGATCCTAAAAATATTGAGGCCATTAGAGGATGGTAATCACCTAAGAATGTGACAAAAGTCATATCCTTCATGGGCCTTGTAGGCTACTACAGAAGATTTATTGCAGGGTTCTCAAAAAATGCACACCCAATCACTTCCTTGCAAAAGAAGGGAGTGAAGTTTCAATGGACATTGGACTCTGAAAAGAGTTTCTAACACTTGAAACAATTATTGACCAGTGCTCCAATTATACGGATTGTTGATCCAAATGAAGACTTCATTGCATGCATAGATGCATGTAAATAAGGACTTGGTGGAGTCATTAGTAAGAGTGGGTTTGTTGTATGTTATGAATCAAGGAAGTTGAAAGAGCATGAAAGGAATTATGCCACTCATGATTTGGAGTTGGCAACTATTATCACATGGAATTGATTGGGTCAATTCAACCTTAGGTTTTTTATTTTTATCTTTAGTGTTGTTTAGTTTTTACTTTTGTCCTCTATGCATTTTATTCATCTTGTTTGAATATATTTTCTTTTATTTATGGATTCTTGAAGTAACATATGATCTGCTGTAAACTTCCCTATCTATCCTTGTTTACTGTTCAAACACATTTAAATTCTTTTTGTAGAGATGATCTTTGCTTAGTGAATATTCATCTTTATGTTAAATCATTTATTCTTCTCTCCATCATTAAACAAATCCTTTGTCTGATAGGAAGATTAAATTCATTCAATGAGCAGAGTGTTTACGACTCCATTTCCCAATGGTCCATCACTGATCTGAAGTAACATCTATTGTCTTTTATTTTCTTTCAAGTCTTGTTGATCCATGATTTTAAATCTAATATAAATCAAGTTGCATGTTACCAAGCTTACTCCCATTTGCAGTTTGGGGGTGACTCTTGGAGAGCTGACAAAAAAAATGGTGCATGCATTGAAGAAGTGGAGGCACTACCTCATGGGGAAAAGGTTTGAGCTAATGAAAAACCATCCTGGTCTGAAATATTTATTCGAACAACCAACTCTAAATACCAGGAAAAGAAGGTGGTTAGAGTTTCTCAGTGAATATGACTTTGATATAAAGAATATCAAAGGGAAAGAGAACAAGGTGACTAATGCACTCAATAGAAGAGTACATGAGTTGCATGTTATAGCCATCAACATGTACCAATGTGATTTGAAAGACATAATCTTAGAGGCTGCAAAATCAGATTTGCAATATATGGAAGTAATGGAAAAATTACAACAAGGTATTTTGTAGAATAAAATTGGGGATTACAAGCTGGGAAATGATGGAATTCTCATGTACATAAGAAAAAATTATGTACCCAATTCCCAAGAATTGAAAATTATGATATTGAGGGAAATTCATAATGTACCTTATGTTGGACACCTAGAGTATCAAAAAAGTATTACAATGTTCAAGAGACAATGTTATTGGTCAGGCATGAAGAAATAAGTTGTTGAGTACATTGCCAAATGTTTGGAGTGTCAAAAATTCAAGGTTGAGCATAGACACCCACTTGAGTTGTTGCAACCATTACCCATCCCTGAGTGGAAATGAGAAGTGGTAACAATGGACTTCATCACCAAACTTCCAAGAACAAACAAGCAACATGATTCTATCATGGTAGTGGTGGAAAAGCTTACTAAAGCTTCCCATTTCATTCCAATGAAGCTCACTCATAAGGAAACTAACGTTGTTGATATTTATATGAGGAAAATTTCCTGATTGCATGGTATACCCAAGACAATTGTGTCCGAGAGAGATCCAAAGTTTACATTGAAATGATGTAAAAGATTATTTAAAGGATTTGGAATAAATTTAAATTTCAACACAACTTATCATCCAAAATATGATGGGAAAACAGAGAGGGTGAATCAAGTGATTGAGGATATGTTGAGGATGTAGGTGATGGATAATCCATAAAAATGTGAAGACTACCTACATTGGGTAGATTTTTTTTATAACAATGGGTACCAAGCATCTCTAAAGATGAGTTCATTTGCGACACTTTATGGAAGGTGTAACACACCAGTGAGCTGGGACAACCCCATAGATAGAGAAGTCTTTGGACCCGATTTACTTAGATAAATGGAAGAGAAAATGTAAAAAATAAAGCAGAATTTAAAGGTTGCTCAAGACAGGCAAAAAAGCTATGCTGATAAGTGAATAATTCACAAGGAATTTAAAGTGGGTGATCATTTTTTCTTGAAAGTGAAGGTCAACAAAAGTTATCTGAAGTTGGGAAATTTTTCAAAGTTGCCATCTTGTTATTGAGGGTCATTTGACATCCTGGAGAGGATTGGGCCTATAACATATATGCTTGCATTACCTGCATAAATCTCTATTCATAATGTATTCCATGTATAATTGCTCAAAAAATATATACCTGATGCTAATCATGTTATTTATTGGAATGTGATTCAGGTGGAGCAAGAAGGTGATTTTCAAGTGCATCCGGTGTGCATACTAGACCAAAATATCAAGCAAATCTAGAATCAAGCCATAGAGATAGTAAATGTCCAATGGACCCCGTACGGTCCTGAGGATGCAACTTGGGAGAAAGAGGATTCTATGCAGGCAGAATACCCGCATCTTTTTGAAGATTTTTGAAATTTTGGTAATAAATGTGTGTGTCTATATATTGCATTGAGGAAATTGAAAAAATAAGAGGGGGGGAATGTAATACCCCTAGACTGAGCCGCAATTGAAATTGTAAATATGTTTTATAGGCTAGTGAGCCAAGTGATTATAAGTTAGGAGGCTTATGTGATGATTAGGCCAGAGAGCCTAGATGCTAAAGGCTAGTGAGCCTATTTTGGTATATGTAAACACTCATATCATTAATATAACACATCGCTATATGTAGACCGACCACGATAAAATAATATGGGGGGATAAAATCCACTAGGAAGGGAAAGGGAGGGGCTAAGAGCCTAGAAAAGCAGTTAATCTAGAGGGCTTATCTCTAAGGGAATATTATATTATTATTCCAAAAGACTAAGGCAAGGATAAATCTCATATTATCCTAAGTTCTTATGTGAAGGAGAATGACCTACAAGAGGAGAGGAATGAACTCCTGGAGGGCCATGTGTCAATCAGGGTGCATGCAGATATATGTGGGGAAAATTAGTTCATTGGGGAGGATTCTCCCAAGTCACCCTGTTTCAGGAAAAATCCGTGAGTGCGAACACAAACCGATCTCCCTAGATCCACCTGGATCTAGAACAAAACATGACAGAATAATACACTTTCCCTAGATCTAGACTATTGAATGAACTAAGAGATAAGGGTTATGGACGTACCTTATGAACGCTTTCCTTAGATCTCTGTTGTTCCAAGCTTCGCTCCAATGTTCTTGTCCCATTCAGATTACAACAGTACAAACAAATCGAAGTAAAGGCAAATTAATGTATTCAATAGCTAATCTATACATATGATCAAGGAGTTATGTAATAAAGTGACATCATCTTTATGGGAAAGGGACATATTACTATATTGAATTAATTGAAAGTGAAACTTACAACCTGAGCCTTGATTTCGTAGGTCTCCTTTCGATGGCTCCTAGCTCTGACACACACACTTTCTCATGCATGAAGAAAATCAACCACTTTTGATGACCTTGTTGTTGTCTCTAGCTGTTGTAGCATCAGTCCTCCATACAGTCTTGCACCGATTCTCCAATCAATCTCTTGCTAGCTTGCTGCTTTCTTAACCCTTTCCATGAGCAATCTTCTCAATATATAGGAGAAGATAGATTAGTTACTTGGATAGGAACTGATCCCAAGATATCAGGAAATCCAATACTTAGATAACCATTCGCTAGCCAACTCATTCTTCTCGAGGATTCCCTTATAGAAGGCTCGAGAACTTCATCTTTTTCCCCTTTAAGAAGATGTTCGCACCCTGGCTATTAGGTACAGTGCGAACCCCTCGCACTCCAACTTAAAGCAGCCTGCGAGAATCAGGCATTCTCGCAGGCAAGTATATAGGTAGCCTGCGAACTTCTTTGAAAAATATGATGTCTGGAAGCAGACAAGTGTAACTTTTCTCATGAAAGTGTTCTTAGTGAAGAGCTTGATTTTCCATCATCATAAAATCATCATGACATCATCACGATGACCAAAATTGTGGATAACAGAATGCCCCCCAAAGTCTGAGAGTGGAACCAGTGACAGTCGATGGACTTTGTAAGCTGCATGTCTGTGTCGAGAACCAAGAGCACATCTAATCGGAAACCTGCAAACATCCAAGCATCGACAGAATATCGTGTATACCAATTCCTGAGGTAGGCATTCCCATACTCAGATCATAGAATGATGACATCATAAACAAAGGTCATGGCCACCAATCATACACTGTGGATCCATGCAATCATAATATAGCATAGCCACCTGAATACACTGTGGATCTATGCGATAAATTTTCAGTCAAGACGACATAGCCAAAAAACATACACAGTGGATCTATGTGTCGCAAAATATACATATACTCCATCGCAACCTGGATCACAAAGACAATATCTAGGGTCTTCAATCTTGTCGCCCAAAGTACGAATCTAACCATGTGATTACATGTGCCGAAGTCGAACATGGTAGAAACCACTTGATTACCGGTCATTGATGTAACCGTTAACAAGTGCGAGGGAAATCACCATTGATGTCAATGACTCCCAAGGTACTACAATACAATCCATCGACTGTGAATAAATGAGTTGATTTCGAACACCCGATGGAATCTCTCGATCAGGGGTCAATGATGTAAACCCACTGTCGAAAGCGAAGAACTTGCCATTGAGGCATGCAAGCTCCAAGGTACTGAATAATTTCTAAGCCTTGATTCCGGCTAATGTGTTGAAGTCGACGGAACAAGACTCGTCACAGGAGGGCCTTGATGTATCCCCCATCAATGACATGAAATGAGTAAAAGAGTTTGAAAGTGAAATAGAGTATGTGACAATTGAACTTTGGACACAGGGAAGGCCGACACTGAGTGAAAGGATAACTGCAGATGGCCGACTCAAATAGAGGTTTCAGACGGACTGCTCTTGAACATATGAATGACATGACCAATAATTTGGCAGCATTGACTCTAAGACGACGCATGGAAAGACCTTATAATCAATCGAAAGAGAGACAGATGGATTTCCCAAACCGGCTTCAAATGATGAATAGGGGGTGTCATGTTCAAGAGCGACACTTACTGCCAATCAATTCAACGATGAAACATATCCCTTNTTTACGCAAGCTTGAAGAGGATCACATATGCTTGTTGATATAAGCTCATCCTTCGGATGAGTCCTTCGGAGTATGTTTAACGAACCCTAGGAAGGAGTGGTTCGGTCCCATTACGGGTCTGTCCATGTTTGTTTAACGAGTCCAGAGATAGTAAACTCGAAGGTTTTTCAAGATTATAGAGTTTGGAAAAACACTTAAAAGAGAACTCTCTCGGTTTCTTTTTCGTACAACAGTCCAACGAGACCAAAAAAGGGTTAAACTATCGTTCGAAGGACGCATACTTCAAATACTTTAACGAGCATGAAAATAGCAAGATCGCTCGACAATCTTTTCATGTTTAGAGAGTCTGAAAAGAGATTAAAGATAACTCCAGGGGGGTTCCTTTTTCGTGTAACCACAACGAGCCCGAAAAAGAGATAAAACGACGCTCGATCACGTTCTTATGTTTTTCACAAGCGCAAGAACGGATAAAAGGCGCTTGAGGTTTTATGTCAAAACCATTACCAACAATCAAAATCACACTATACCAGGTAAAAATTCTGTCCATAATCGTCCATGTTTTGCACCTGTCAATCATTTCACTCATTTTCACATTAGTGATTAGGGTTGAATAATGAATAAACATAAGAAACCCACTTTTGACATAGTAAAAAGCGATTAAAATGAATCCATAACAAATTTTACCATATCATTTTACCCTTTTACCATTTGAGTTCAAAAACCCTCATTTTACCCTCTACCTTCGGCGTCGATTTCCGGGAGCTACGGGCGATCATTCGGCGAGCCGTCAGCAACATTTTGGTAAGTTCTCGATCTCTTATCTTTTCATGGTTCAAAATTATATTTTCATTGGTTAAAACTCAAGTTTTAAGTCGCTTTTTTGAACCCTATGTGCTTGGGAGCATTCTCGCAGGTGACCCATACGGGACCTGCGAGAATGACCCATTCTCGCAGGTGGGCCTTAAGGCGCCTGTGATAAGTTCGCACTATGCGTAATGGGCCACCTGCGAACAATGCAGAATCCAAATTTTTTTGTAACGTTTAGCCAATTGCAAGAATTTTATCTCATGAATAAAATCACTGACCATGATTGTGTGTTTTTTATGCAGGTTGCTAGCCACAATCATGGTGTTAGAGTGGCGGGAACGAGAACACGAGGAGGACAATGCCAATGCTGAAAACCATCCTCCTACCATAGCTACACTAAGATATTGTGGTCTCTTAAAGTATTTATGTATCTCGGGCATGAGAGCCCAAGTGCGATTACTGGAATACTTAGTCCGAATGTGGGATCCGGACCAACAAGTCTTGATCGTGGGAGCTCATACCTTGACCATTGACATCGAGGACATCTATTTCTTAACTAGATTATCTAGGCGTGGGTCCTATGTCAGTTTGACCGATAGTAGAGCAGGGGGTTTAAAAATGAGTGAGTATTGCAACCAGTACTGCGTGCCTGAGGCTGAACGACAGAAAGGGAAAGTGGCAATTTGGGGAGTGATAGATTTGACTCTCCACACCATTCTCTTTACCATTGCTCGGATGGTGGGAAGTGCTGCTCCACACATGGCTCTGCAAAGCTATTTCTAGTATGCCATCGAGTGTACTGAGCCCCGGGTATTTAACTGGGCCGACACAGTATTACGCAATGTCAAGAAACAGTTGACTAAGTGCAAGTGTGGAAATCTGAAACAGTTTGGTTATGGGTCTCTGTTAGTGTCCTTCTTCCTGGAGAGAGTCCTGGTATTCCGTCTACAGGCTGAGTGGGATCTTCCTGGTCCCATAGATCCGAGGATGTTGCGGTGGTGTCGGCTCATGGCCCGACATGTGGCAGGTCCTATTGTCAAGTATGACAATGTTTTCTTCGACTGGTTGTAGAACCAGATGCTGATGGTGGACGACTACGCACATGTTGGGCTGGATTTCCAAGGAGATCCAGATTTATCCCTACCTGAGGACGTACAGTGGGGAGACCTCGGTAAGAAGTACACAATTTTTGGTTTTTAAATGTTTTTTGAATTTTTATTATATTTAAATGTTTTTGTTTTATAGATTTACCCGAAGACTAACACCAAATACTTGTTGATAACACAGACGTTGGACCATATAGACCTGCTGGCAATTCTCCTATCCAGCGACGAGGAGAGGCAGCAGTAGCAATTCCACGGTACGCCGAGGATTATCTGACAGTGGAGCAGAATTTAGAGGGTCTGATGGCAGACGTTCCAGATATGACTCTGGAAGAGATTCCCCGACGCGATCAACGTCACACTGTGGGGGTTTCTGCATCTATGGGTCGACTGCTTCGTAGAGTTGCTAGGACATTAGTGTGCTATCGTGAACATCATCCTTGATGTGATTATGTAGAAGCCATGGGATTTAATTTTGATATTTTGGTCTTCGGACAAACATTTTGTAAAAACAAACTTTGATCATTATATATATACACGACTTCTACCGGCTTACTTTACATTGTGTACATTTTAATGTGTTTGATTTATAAGTGATTTAAATGCCTGTCCAATACATAATTATCTAAAGCATCTGTCAATGTATTAAGACATCTAGGAATGTGTTGATATTCAATGTGATCAAAATGCCATTCCAAGAGGCGAATTCGCAAATATACCCTTAATAGAGTAGGACTTCGAATAGAATATACATTACTGAGTTGTAGTACTACTAGCTGCGAGTCAAGTCGGACAACCAAATGACGAATTCCGAGAGAGATAGCATCAACCAGTAATTCAACAACGACGCTATACTCTGCGATGTTGTTGGTTGCTCGGCCAAGACATACACCTCGTAAAGATATAAGCTCGTTTTTTGGGGCATAGATTTCCCATGCAATGGAAGCTAGGTTCCGAGTACTACGGCTAGCACCATCGGCAAAGCCAATATAAGGTAGCGAATACTCCGACATCTGGCAATCAAACACAACGTCACGTAAGGGCAGAGACCAGATAACGTCGAAAGCAAAACTGAAAGTAACACACACACGCAGTATGATACATAAAATACAAGTACTAGTGCACAAATGACTCATGCATAGTACTTCTTTAAGTACAACCCATTTCCGGGTTCACTCAAAGGTACACCATCATAATCAACTAGCTCATATGCTCCTTTTTCCAAAATTTTGCTAACAATGTAAGGCCCACGCCACATTGGTTCGAATTTCCCAGCTCCTAAGACGTCTTTATCTTGTTCGTACAGAAGAACAAGATCTCCTTCAGAGAAGACATGAGGTTTGACATGCTTGTCATACTGTGCCTTAACACGTTTCTTCTGGGCTTCTATTACAAGGGTAGCGTCACGGCGAGTCTCGTCTAATCACATCAGATACAACAGACGTTCCTCTTCAGCAGAAGTATTAGGTAAGAGTTCTACAACTAGCTTCAACGATGGTATTTCACATTATATTGGCAGAATGGCTTCCATGCCATAAACTAATCGAAAAGGTGTAAATCCTGTGGCAGATTTAACAGATGTTCGATATGCCCACAATGCCGAAAATAACATCGTGTACCAGCTAGTTTTATGGATTCCTATCATCCATCGAATCATAGTTATAAGAACCTTATTGATGGATAATAGGGTGTTGAGCTATCATGACGAAGGCCCAACTTCTCTGTAAGTTCAGAAATCATATAATTCCTAAAATGACTACCGTGATCAGTAACGATAGCCCGAGGAACACCAAAACGAGTAATGACATGGTTGAAAAGGAATAACGATGCAGTATTCCCAGTATTATCAAATGTTGGCATCGCCACATACCACTTAGTAAAATAATCAACAGCTACGATAATGTAACCATGCCCCCCGGCCGAGTGAGGGTGACATGTCATGAAATCAATGCCCCATTTTTCAAAAGGACCTACTGAGACCACAAGATGAAGGGGAGCAGGATGCGACCAAATCTTATGATTATAGGTCTGGCAGGCATGACACTTCTGAATAGCAGAAATGCAGTCATTGAACAAAGAAGGCCAAAAGTATCCTGCACGTAAGATCTTCTGGGCAGTAGCATACCCAGACATATGACCACCACATGCTCCTGAATGGCAGTCATTCAAAGCTTTCTCAGCTTCTTCAAAATTCAAACAATGTCGAAAGACAGAGTCAATGCCTCGACGATAAAGAGTATCACTGAGGATAATATAATGACGTGCTTGATAATGGACACAACGACGTTCGACACTAGACAAAGTAGGCCGGAAAGTTTGAGTTTGGAGATATATAATGATATATCCGTACCACATATCGTCAGTACTGATAAGGAAAAGTGATTCATCAGGTAACGAATCGACTGCTACTTTTTCCGTGGCAGTGTGGGGAAAATCACAAATTAACTCAGCAAAAACCAAGATTTATTCGACGTGGCGCGATCGAATTCCAAATCGAATTCCTGGAGAATGACAATCCACTTGGAGTACTTGCCCCCCAAAAATTGACGTGTCAATATATGTTGCATGGGGTTACAATGTGAAATCACTGTAGTTTTTCTGGAGAGAATATAATGACGAAAACGTTGAACTGCTTGAACAGCAGCCAAAGCCAGTTTCTCAACGTGCTGGTACTTGATTTCCGTTGATGATAAACTTCTACTCAAGTAATAGATAACATGTTCATCGTGTTTATCATCCTCCTGAACGAGGACCATGCCGATAGTATACTCGGAAGCGGCTAGATAAAGAAAGTAATCCCGACTATAATCAGGAGGGAAAATAAGAGGAGCTTTCGTGAGGGACAACTTTAAAGCTTCAAAAGCGTTGTTAGCAACCTTATCCCAGACAAACTCTGAACCTTTCTTTAGAAGACGTGTAAAACCCCGAGTAATCTCAGCGTAATTCGGGATGAAGCGACGAAGAAAGTTTTCTTTCCCATGCAATATTTGTAACTGGCGCAGTGAAGAAGGAGGAGGGAGATTAAGAATCACCTCAACCTTAATAGGAACTACCCAGATCCCTTGACGTGAAACAATGAAACCGAGAAGACGGCCGGACTCTACGCAAAAAACGCACTTATGAGGGTTTAGACGAATGCGATAGAATCGACAACGAATGAAAATTGCTCGGAGATAATTAGGGTGATCGACTCGACATAAAAAATGAGCTGGAAAATCGTCCAAATAAGGTTGAACGATATGCTTTATATCATGAAACGCATAAGACATAGCACGTTGAAACGTAGCTCCCGCGTTCTTAAGACCGAAGGGGAGTTTCCTATAGGCGAAAGTACCCCAAGGACAAATAAAAGTAGTTTTATGTTGGTCCTTAGGAGCGATGTTAATTTGATTATAGCCGGAGAATCCATCCATGAGAGAAAAGATTTCGCTGCCGGCACAGTCATCGACGATCTGGTCGACGAAAGGGGTTGGAAAGTTGTCCTTAGGACAGGCTTTGTTGATATCCCGATAATCAACACAAACACGTATACTACCACCTTTCTTGTCAATCGGTACGGGGTTAGAAACCCATTCTGTCAGAGCCACGGGATAAATAAAACTGGCTTTGAGAAGTTTTTCAACTTCGAGTTTGATAGCTGCCACTTTACGTGGATGGACAGGACGGAGGTGCTGCCAGACTGGTTTAGTTCTAGGGTATGTTTTTATCTCATGCACGACAATAGCAGGGTCGATACCCAGCATCTCTTCGTAACTCCAAGCAAAGACATCACGAAATTCCTTGAACAAAGCAGTATAGGTGACAATTTCCTCTGGAGAACACGAAGCTCCAATATGAACATTTTCAACTATCCCAGGTTTAACTGAAATACCAATGGGTATCATGGGAGAAATATTGTTGAGGTTCCCTTCCGCAAACACATCACGTGTAGATCCGGGAACGGTCGTTATGACAACAACGGTCGATGGAATCGAAATCCGCTGATAATTCTCGAGAGTGTGTTGTTCCAGAAATAATATGGAATGATGATGCCCGTCATCCCACGGTGTATCGGCCATGAGGGACAAGATCATCTCATCAGTGGGAAAGATAACATGAAAAGGATCAGGAGACAACTCCTCCGGAGAGGGTGTAGAAGGTGTTGTCGATTGAATCGCGTGATAAGCAGACTCAATCGGACTTAACGGCATAACGTCACCGAAACGAGGATGATCTCCTGGATCAGGGACTATCCAAGGGTCAAAAGACACCGGAAGCTCATGAGGGACGGCGGAGATCATATTAATCGAAGCAACTGACGGGCGTAGAATATCGGGTGGTGGTGCTATGGGAAAAGTACAGATTAACGAAGATTCTTTTAAGAGACCGACTCCAACATTCTCGTAACCCGGTGGGGTTTTAGCTATAAACGACACATTTCCGGTGCGAGTATCGGAATTAAAGAAGGCAAGTTGATCAACCATAACGATCTTTCCTTGATGGGGAAAATGGACTACACGGAACAATGTTGACACAACAGCTCGCATGGAATCTACCCAGTTACGACCAAGAAGAAGATTATAATCTAGGGGAGCATCGAAAACCTCCACTTCAACTTGGACGGTCTTACCTTCGAGAGTAATCGGAAACGATGGAAGAACACTGTAAGGCTTAAAACCCGAGCCATTGAAGGCTTTCAAAGTATTCTGTGATTCAGTTAATGGAGGAGAGCCAATGGATTTCCAACAAGTAAAAGCCATTACACACGTAGAGGCACCCTCATCAATAACAGTTCGACAGATACTCTTGTTGGAGACAATAACTTGTATCTGAAAAGCAAGCTGTGGGGGTAACCTTGGAACATGGTCTTCCAAGTCAAAGACTATCAAATTTGTATCTGTAGGATCAATCCCACCTATGGCTTTCAACAGAGCCCTTCGTTGTGCCGGACAAGACTGAAGGACTTCAAGGGCAGACATTGCTGAAGGTGCTTGGGCCAGATCTTCTACAATGCTATAGTTCTGGGCTACACGAGCATGAGGATTGAATGCCGACTTCTTAACGACACCTTTCAGGGGTCGTAGGACTGTATCAAGGCTCGATCATTCGAGATGAAGAGGACCATTCGTAGGCGGATTCGACGGAGAGGGTTGTACCAAATATGGAGGTAAATCGTCAACCTTCTCCTTAGATGGAGAATAGTCTTTGGCTCTAGTTGTGATGGAAACGTCATTGTTCTTAGAATCACCGGTGCACATCAAAACATATGATGTTGTATATGTAGAAGGTTGGTCATGAATGACCAAGGAAGCTTGTTGCTGAGACGGGAAGGGTTGGGATAAGACTGTCAGCATAGAGGGTTTAGGTGTTCCTTGAAGAAACTTATTAACCTCGGTGCGTCTAGGACAATCCTTCGTGTAGTGATCGTCACCACAGATAAGGCAAGGGTAGCATGGTTTGCGCTTATCCCGATATTCAATAGGAGGGGTTTTAGTTTGCTCATTTTGATTATTATTTTTACTCTCCTTATTCTTGCCCCTCCCTTTCTTTGATTTATTTTTACCGGTCGGCGTAGATTGAACAACGTTCACTTCAAAAGTTTTACTGGCGGGAGGAGCAGGAGATGGAGCATTTTGAACATTAGAAGAGTTGAATTTAGGGGTCGTGTTTGAAACATAATGTGATTGGGCATGGGTAGTACCAATCACACCATCGGATGCATGTGAAGCAGTTGGGGTGGTTGAAGCGCTGGAAGTACCAGGACGAGGCAAGTCCGGTAATAGATTATACAGTGTTCCCGTTTACGAATAAATGAGATCAAGATACTGAGCATGACTTATCACCTACTCTTCTGTAACCACACCACCCATAGCAATGTCCTTACCAATTTCGTTCACGAAATATTTCGTAAACCATTCTTCCAGTAACTGATCAGGGAGTTCAAGATTAATGAGACGTCGCCTCCTCCGCCACTCATGAATATGATCTGATATATGAGTGCCCTTTGTTTGTTTGAAGGAAGTTAAAATCTCAGTCCCAGTATCATAACGGATCGGTAACTGGTAGTGTGTGAGAAAGGCCATAGCAAGGGTGTGAAAATCGGAAAAGAAACCTCGTGGTAATTCAATGTACCACTTCGCAGCAGCTCCAGTGAGGGTTCTTTGAAAAAGACGGAGACGAATGGAGTCGTCCATCAATGAATTGGATGAACACCATAAATGAAAAGTCATGACATGATTATTAGGGTCCTCTCCCGCCTTGCCATCGAATTTCAGAATATCCGATGGAAGCTTTGCAGGAATAGCAGGCCATTGAGGAGAGTGATGAATAGGATCATTTAGAATCCTAGACAAATCTGGAAAATCCAAAGTAGAAAGGAAAGGCAACTGGCGGTTTACTTGCGAGTACTGATGGCTTTGGGGCGGAAGCCCTGTTGGCAAACCAGTAGGACCATAAGCAGACTGTCCGTAGAGGGAAGGCCCTGGTTGACTCTGTGGTGGACGTATAGGGTAGTAACCCCAAGGATTGTAACCTTGAGTTTGAGTAGGGACCTGGGGTTGAGTAGTCTGACCCGTACCCCAAATAGAATTAGTTACCCCCAGATAAGGTTGACCTACTGCAGGGACAGTTTGTTGCCCCCCAGCATTTTGTGGAAATTTTTGCAGAAGTTGATTCCAATACTGGGCCAATTCAAGAGGAATATTTTGTCCAAAAGGGGAAGTTGGTCCCCCTACTGTAGGTATAGTTCCGCCTGGAAGTTTTTTTCCAACTGTGGGTTGCGTAGTAACTGTGTTGTGTCCGAGAAAAGGAAAAGGAACCGTACCACCCTGTCCACCAACAGGAATTTGTGGGTTTGGTGCAACAGTTGGGATAGTACCACTAGGGTTAGGATTACCATAAGGAAACTGAGGGAGTGTCGGAATGAAACCTGGAATAGGATGCCTAGGAAAAGGAGGACCACCTGGAGAACCGACTGGGGTTTGCGGAGGTGTTGGATTGGCAGAATTCAACAACGCATTCAGCGCGTGGTAACCGTGTGGTAACGTCGGGATGACATCAGGAATTCGCTGGGTATTGATAGGAGCCAGAGTAGCTGCAGTAATTTCGGTTTGGACACTCGTAGTATTAGCAAGATGGGCCATCTCAGGAGGAAGAACGAAGCGGTAAGTAGTAGTCTCTAGTGTAGTTTATGTCTCAGAAGTTACGGGAGGGTTGATTGCGTAGACAGGGGGTGACTCAGTACCAAAAATAACTCGACGAAAATTACCCGACCAAAAAGGATCTTGGCCTACTACATCGTTGGAAGGCCCAACAGTTGATTCAGAAGATGTAACAACGGTTTCTTCAGAAGGATTTACTCGTCCAACAGGTCGTTCACCTCGACGAACGCGATAGTCCTCTATAGTATTGGTAATTCGAAAATCTCCTAGAGAATCAGTGTGTTCTACCTGTGGAGGTGGTGTATAAACGTCTTGGACTTCACTTGTGTCCACGTGTGGTGGAGTAACAATGGGGACTTCACTCTGACGAGGAGAGCCCTCAGGGGTACCCTCAGGTGTTGCGGTATGCAAGGGTTGTGAAGCGTCTGGATGTTTCGGGGATAAACCTTGCATCCTACGTGAACGTCGTGGGGGAGCAATTGTAAACAAGTGACAAGCTCCGCGAAGAAAACCCTATGGTCAACTGCGAGAAACAACACGCACTAGTAAAGAAAAATCTATAAGGCAATCACCAAGCAAACAATACCTTCTAATTTCAAAGCCACTAGTTGGTGATGAAATCCAATGTCGTAACAACGAGACAAGAAGGGGCGGGGCTAAGGTGGAAAAGTTACGTTGACGACCTGCTTAACAGACTTATGCCCTGGTGCAAGCTCCCACACATAATCGTGGGTATACCCTCCAAGGAGCCCGAGTGAGTTTGATCAACGTCGATTCCAGGTACTGTGAAGACTTTCCCCTCCACAGTCACCTTGGGTAAGAACCTAGAGAGATAGGCCACTAAGGTCACCACAAACAACAATACAGCCTGGGGGAACAATCGTCAGTCCGATCCACACGCAAGGGCAGGGTATCTAGCCTGAAACCAACTCAAAGGCTTCCACTCATAATTGTGGGTATACCTCGGAGTGATCCCCGTAGTACATGCAATCTCTACACCGATGTCAACAAAACAGGGTTAGTAACTCTGCCAACACCAATGCGACCTAGTGCTTGCCCCTTGTGTTAGAAGGGCGTCCCAGGACAATATGTTGCAAGTGGAATTTAACACTCCCTAACTCAAGGTTCTATTGTGTGTTTTTGAGATTTTGGAGAGTGTGTCTCTCTTCCTACTCCAAAGCACTAGCCTAGCTAATATGTTGGTGTAAAATATCTTTAGAAAAAGTTACTAGATCAACTTTAAGATTACGCAATGTTTTTTAAAAGCTGTTGTTTACTCAAAGGTAACGGAAGTGAAACTCATGATGTATGACTCTGACCCAAATAATGCAAGGATAATGATGGAATATGATTCTTTTCATTCCATGAATCCTAGTTATGGGGGAGAGAGAACATTTTATGAATCAAACACAATACTATAATGCAAATGCAATGCTCAATTTCTTTTCAGATGTCAATGAAAACAATCATTTATCAATGAACAATCTCTAAATGTCTTTTTCCAATACTTCAATAAACTCTAAAATTTGATTTTGCAATGTTTTCAAAATGATAAAAACAAAATCTTGAAAGAAAACTTGTTTTTCACTTTCCAAGAAGAACTCTAATTAATGAGAAAAGAAAATCAAATCCTAAAGAAACAAACAAAACAATCCAACCAACACTTTTAATGAAAGTAAAAACAAAAAGCAAACCAATGAGTCTTCCCAATGCAAATGAAAAATGTTCTTTCGAACCACCAAGTAGAAGAGAAAACACCAAGCACTTGACTCTCTACAAAAAACTGATTCTCGGCCAATTAGACACACTCAACTCCAAAAGTCAGAGAGAAAGAAAATGCCAAACAGAGCCAAGAAACGAAAGTCAAGCTACCAAGAGCAAGAAAGACCTAGAAACCCTAAATCTGTTCCAGCAAGCAAACTAAAGCAAGAGATGTATAATTCAATGATCCAATGAGCCAAAAATATGCAATTCAATTGTTCTGAGCAATTGAAAAAGTCAAAACTTAATTTCAAAATTTTCAAAAATCTTGCTCGCAGGCAAGCAGTGTCACACAGTGCGAGAAGATATTGTTCTCGCAGGCCACCTTGAAGCAAGGTGTGAGGTGTTCACACTGGACCCTATATGCAGGGTGTGAACTTGACTGGTTCTCGCAGGGTGTCAATGAACACAGTGCGAGAACTCCTGAAGATAATAAAAATTTTGAAAATGCAAGAAAAATTCAAGCTGGCTTATAGACCCAGAAAGTCTCTCAGGATATCCTGAGGACTCAGACACTGACCAAGCAGGAGAAAAATGCAAATAGAGAAAATGGCCACAAGAAATTCAAAAAAAAACATAAAGAAAAAGGGAATAGATCCCCAGTGGAGTCGCCAATTTTGTTTCAGGATAAATCCGTGAGTGCGGACACAAACCGATCTCCCTAGATCCACCTGGATCTAGAACAAAACAGGACATAATAATACACTTTCCCTAGATCTAGACTATTGAATGAACTAAGAGATACGGGTTATGGACGTACCTTATGAACACTTTCCTTAGATCTTTGTTGTTCCAAGCTTCGCTCCAATGCTCTTGTCCCGTTCAGATTACAACAGTACAAACCAATCGAAGTAAAGGCAGATTAATGTATTCAATAGATAATCTATACATATGATCAAGGAGTTATGTAATAAAGTGACATCATCTTTATGGGAAAGGGACATATTACTGTATTGAATTAATTGAAAGTGAAACTTACAACCTGAGCCTTGATGTCGTAGGTCTCCTTTCGATGGCTCCTATCTCTGACACACACACTTGCTCATGCATGAAGAAAATCAACCACTTTTGATGACCTTGTTGTTGTCTCTAGCTGCTGTAGCATCAGTCCTCCATACAGTCTTGCACCAATTCTCCAATCAATCTCTTGCTAGCTTGCTGCTTGCTTAACCCTTTCCATGAGAAATCTTCTCAATATATAGGAGAAGATAGATTAGTTACTTGGATAGGAACTAATCCCAAGATATCAGGAAAGCCAGTACTTAGATAACCATTCGCTAGCCAACTCATTCTTCTCGAAGATTCCCTTCTAGAAGGCTCGAGAAATTCATCTTTTTCCCCTTTAAGAAGATGTTCACACCCTGGCTATTAGGTACAGTGCGAACCCCTCACACTCCAGCTTAAAGCAGCCTGCGAGAATTAGGCATTCTCGCAGGAAAGTATATAGGTAGCCTGCGAACTTCTTTGAAAAATATGATGTCTGGAAGCAGACAAGTGTAGCTTTTCTCAGGAAAGTGTTCTTAGTGAAGAGTTTGATTTTCCATCATCATAACATCATCATGACATCATCGCGATGACCAAAATTGTGGATAACACACCCGAGAATTTTCACGATTCACCAGTATGTGTTTGTTTCATGGGAGACCTCCATTGTTCGACCTCAACAACCCAGAAGTTATACGTAGTACTTCCCTGCCACTAGTAGTGTATCTGTATGGTACCCGATCCAATACTGTTCTTTAAGTTATGCATGTTGCTACCATCACCTGTTCCATACCACTTTCTATTGTTGCATTCACTTGATCCTGTAACAAGTTGACTTAAGCACTGAACTGAAGAAATAAATTTTCAGGCCCGTGGGTTTGAAGGAGCGATTTGTCAAGCCCGTGAGAAACTCTCTCCAGGTGAGAGAATTGATGGGAAAGTTATTTCCCGAGGGATCCCAAATGAAACTATATTTATCTGATAATTCTTGTTCGGCCTGTTGTTGAAGCCCTGGAAGGGAAATGGGGCGATCGAAGGACTGTTGAGTAGAGAAGGGGAAAACTTCTTGGGGTGGGAAAAGTATTTGGGGAATGAGAGGTTATAGGATATTAGTTTGAGTTATCTCTTGGAACAAGATCCTTCCTGTTGTCTGATTTGTATCATCCTAGTTAGGAATCCCTTTACCCGGGTGGAGTTTAGTCCCAACTCGGGGGTGACCCACTGTTGAAAGCTATGAGCAGTGTGGTATAAGGCTTGGAGGATCGTGGAAGGTATGGACATAGTTGTTGGTCTTATATAAAATATAAGTATTGATTGTGTGTTAATTTACATGTTGTGTATTTATACATGTGTTATATTTATGGGTATCACCTGTGTATGTTGCATGTATAGGTTTACTGTTATTTCTACATGAATCTGTATATTGTAAGAATGCATTTGTTTGTTTAAATTTATACATATATACATATGGAATTATTGTTTTTATGGAGTGGCATGGCCCTGACCTGGGTGGTTTGGGGATGTTACAGTTTATGAAGTTTCGCAAGAGTTTATGTGTGGCATATCCCAACAGGTATAAGGTTGGGTGTGTTACATACATCTTCCAGGATTGACAGATATGTGTCATGGGTTGAGGAGGCCAAACAAGAGCTTCAGAGGTAGGAGGATTCTAGGGAATGTGAGACCTCCATGGAGGATACATTTCTATCAGTAGGTTTTTCTATAGTGACAGAGGAGGCAGTTAGTCAGGAGGACTAGGGAGTAGGATTGTATTCAGTCATAGAGGGAGGATCCACTGAGGCAAATTACACAGCAGCATTTTATTCAATGACCAAAGATGTGACCAATCAAACATATTTTTCCTTAGTGACCGAGGATGTGACTATTCAAACACACTTTTCCTCAACAACCAAGGATGTGGCCAGTCATACATACTAGACAACAGGATGTGCTCCAGTGACCATGGATGCAGTCAATCAGACATACTTGATAGCATGACTTATGCCCGTGATAGAGTTCAACAACCCATTTTCCACAGTGACAAAGGGAGTGGTCAATTTGGACTACTATTGGAGTACATATGAGGTGGTCGATCCAGAGCTATATATTCTATGTACGACAATAGTGCATCCATATGTTGGATGATGTGATACCTACCTTGCTTAAGAGGGAGTGTTAATTTTTTGTATCTTTAGGAGGTATTCCCACTAGAGGCCAAGGTGCCAGGAAAGTGGGAATTTTCATTGTCACCAATTTTGACTTTCGTTTTAGTGAAATCAACCTGGAAATGAGGCTAGAACCTCATGGGAAAGTTGATGGGATTCGTGGGTTTGTGTGGGGGTACCACATCCACAAAGAGGATTCAAATATTCTAATTAATTGTTCAGTTTAGGAAGGGATCCTAAGCTCACTCATTGGACTCCTATATAAAGGAGTGATGCCATTGTGACATTAGATCAGTGTGGACGAATTTATTTGGCATAAGTTAGTCTTCACTTGTGTCAAGGATGATTGGTGATCTTAGAAAAGAGAAAGTCTGGAAGGTGGTGAATTTGGCCTTGAAGAGAGAGACGGATAAGGTCACACGTGTGGAGAGAAATTTTCGTACAATACGTGGTTTGTAGGAGGATGAAGCACACATATATGTGGGTTGCAGAAGGAAAAATTGTGTACCTGCATATAGGGTATACATGATTTGCAGTGGAGAAAACAACACATGTCCATCGATTGCCAGTAAGGTGAATCATGTATCTTATTTTTTCTGGACTGATACAGATCCATACAGGCTAATAGGTGATGTCAATAGGTCGTACAAGTGGTCTACATCGGATTTGTGGGCAGAGGATATTTCCAGAATATTGTTGAGGTTTGATATTTTGATTTGTATGGCTATTGAAGGACAAGGTTGTCCTCATATTTGGTAACATTGTATTGGCTTAGAGGACTGGTTTTTTCCTTAGTCTTGGTGACATTGAGAGGGATAGTTTTTGTCCTCAGATTTGAAGGATTGGATAAATTTATAGAACAAAATTATTGTGTCTCTTGTGTATTGATGATTCATCTTTGATCTTTTTGTTTCCGCTGCATATTTTTCAGTCAATAATTTCAGTGAAAGTTAGATCACTAGGAAGCAATTTTCAGATCTGAAATTAGTCACATAGAATTGCATGTTCTCTAGGGTACTCTTGGAAAAATGAAGAGATTCACTACAAAGTGCATCTGTATTTAATAAAATAGTTGCAACTTAAATCAACGATGCTTTCTGAGCTTCATGCTTCACCCATAGTAGGGAATTTAGGATTTACCAAAACATATGAATGTGTCAAAGGTTATTTTTCCTAGGAAGGTATGAAATAGGACATCCACAACTTTGTGGTTGAATGTGATACATGTCAATGAAATAAAGGAAAAAATTTCAAGGCTCCAGGCACACTCCAACCGCTCCCAATCCAACCTACTATTTGGATGGATATTTCTATGGACTTCATTGTGGGCTTGCCTAAATTGGGAAATAAGACCTTCATCATGGTGGTATTAGATCATCTATCCAAGTATGCTCACTTATGTGCTCTTCAACACCCATTGAACACATCAATAATGGCTTAAATTATTATGAATAATATCTTCAAACTCCATGGCATGCCTCATTCTATTGTCTTTGATTATTATCCAACTTTCACCAGTAATTTTTGGCAAGAATTGTTCTAGATCAAAGGAACACAATTGCATCTCAAAAACGCCTATCATCCACAGATTGATGAACAAACTTAAGGTGTCAAATTGTTTTTGGAAACATATTTGTGGTGTTTTGCATCTGAATGAAAAACTCAGTGGAATTGGTGGTTTACCCCTCATTGAATGGTGGAACAACACATCTTACCATACCACTACTCGCATGACCCCCTTTGAAGCAGTCTATAGGAAAAAGACACCATCAATTTTCTCATACATGATTAGTGTCTCTAAGGTTCAAGAGGTTGATAACACTCTTATAGTTCGCATGGCCATTCTTCGTACCCTCAAAGAAAATTTGGTCATGGATTAGAACCAGATGAAGCAACAAGCATATTAGGGAAATTTAGAATGCTAATTTTTTGAATAGGACCAATAATTTCTTCATCTGCAACCTTATAAACAAACTTCACTCAAAGATGAACACTATCGAAAAAACACCCCCAAATTTTATGGTCCTTATACAATTTTCAAGCGAGTGGGGCCTGTGGCCTACCAGTTGGCTCTTCCCAGTCACTCTAAGCTCCATCCTATCTTTCATGTCTTCTGCTTAAAGAAAGTGATTGGAACTAACTGCCAAACTCAAACTAGTATCCCTGAGTTAGATGAAGAAGGTGTTGGACATTGGGTTCATAGCTTCCCGCGAGTTTCACAACATGGGTTAACCCCCTCTCGTGTATCCTAACTCCGACGATTGTGGTGGAGACTAATTCCTATGGGTTTTAGTCTAACATAAATCGTAGTCCAACAAATGGTATCAAATAGACAAGTCTCGAATTCAAAACTCGCCTGACAAGTATTGGGGGGGGTATTGTTGGACATTAGGTTCAGTGCTTCCTGAGAGTTTCATGACATGGGTTAACCTCCTCTCATGGATCCTAACTCCGACGATTGTGGCATAGACTAATTCCTATGGGTTTTGGTCTAATGACAATCGCAGTCCAATAGAAGGATCCATTTGGTTGCAGCCACAAGTCTTGGACCAGTGAGAGAATTTCCTTTGTCATCACACCATCAAGGAATTCTTAGTTCAGTGGAAGGATACACCACCAAAAGATACCACTTGGGAGTTGATTACCATTCTGCACCAATTTTCTCATCTGAAGCCTTGAGGACAAGGTTGGTTTTAAAGGGGGAAGTCATGTTAGGGACCTAACCCCTCACATAGGTAGAATAATACATTTTCTATGTAATAAAAGTTGATA
This sequence comes from Picea engelmannii, assembly GCA_009831015.1. Taxonomy (NCBI): domain Eukaryota; kingdom Viridiplantae; phylum Streptophyta; class Pinopsida; order Pinales; family Pinaceae; genus Picea; species Picea engelmannii. The sequence goes on from ML787157.1 coordinate 223,038, forward strand.
TTATTAAATAAGGCCTATGCAATAATGTGAACAAGTCAATGCAAGATGACTTAATAGAAGCTTCCGCTTCTAGAAATATCTTCCTCTAGAATTTTCTTTAGAATATAGAATTAGTATAAATAGAAGTAGAAGGCATGGAAAAGTCTTGTCTTGAGAATTATTTAATAGATATCTTCTCTGTTGGAATTTTCTCGCTCGAAGAGGCAAGTGAAATTGGCTTTCCATCAATAAAGGTATCATTTTTGGTGTTTGGTTCTCTATATTTTGTTGTTCTACTGGTATTTGTTGCAATATTTATGTTTTCTGCTTATTATAATACATATGGTACCCAACATAGAGCTTCCCGGATAAGGTGATAGGAGTAATGGAAGGATGAGGAAAAAAAATTGTTTGGTCAAAGAAAATTAGGTGCTTGAATTTAAAGGAGTGTTCAATGATATTTGATTTGGATATTTATTTGTGGGTATTGTGAATGATATGTTCTTTAATACGGTATTTTAAGTACCTTCCATTTTGACCTATGTAATATTTTCCATAGGAGCAAGGAATTTGGTAAACTCCTGGTCCAAGAATCAGATCAAAATGATCTTTAGCAGTTCTAAATAATTGTTTAAGGGTTTGATGGGGTTTCAATAGGGTCTTGATATTCTTCTTAGCTCAAAGTTTTGAGATGTGATCCAATATGCCATGGATATAAGGAAGAGAGATGAGAGCATGAGGAGGTGAGGAGGCTAGGGAGGTTTTGGATTTAGGTTTGATGGTTGAGCGGAAGTTTTGGTTGATTTGAGAAAGAGAGTAGCCATTGGAAAAAAGAGATTTGGTTATGTAGGATTTCTCTTGTGTGATGAATTGAGGGTCTAATATAGGGATGGCTCAATCCATCCATATATCAGACCCTAAATTCCTCACACAATAGAAATCCCACCTACCCAAATCTCTTTTATCCAATGGATCCTCTCTTTCTCAAATAAACCAATCCTTCTGCTTGACCAAAAAACATAAATCCAAAACCTCCCTAGCCTCCTTCCCTCCCCTCCTCATGCTCTAATATCTCTTCCTTATATCCAGGGCACAACTGATCACATCTCAATTTTTTTAGCTAAAACAAATATAAAGACCCTATTCAAACCCCATCAAACCCCCAAACAACTATTCAAAACTACTAAAGATAAATACGACCCAATGCTTGGCCCAAGAGTTTACCAAATTCCTTGCTCCTGTGGAAAATATTACATAGGTCAAATTGACAAGTCCTTCAAATCCCGTCTTAAAGAAAATATCACTGAAAATACCCACAATTGAATCTCCAAATTAGCTATAGTTGAACACTCCTTTAAATACAAGCACTTGATTTACTTGACCAAATAAAAAATTTATCCTCAACCCCTCATTGCTCCTCTCGCCTTATCCGGGAAGCTATTGAAATTGAAAAACACCCTAATAACTTTAATTGTGAAGATGGCTACAAACTGAGCTAATTTTGGAAACCCACCATTCATCACCTTGATCATTAATCTTTTTCTTTGCAGTTGTTAGTCACCTAGTTGTCTTCATCCTTTCCCTGATTTTCCCTCCCAATCAATCCATTCCTTGCTTTCCTTTATCCTTTTGAAATTATTTTTTATCATTGCTTTCTGTGTGTGACCTATTCTCTTCAATTTATCTTATTACCATTACTAATCATGGAAAATTTTAGGGGCTAAATTTTACCCATGTGTTGATTTTCCACACTTTTTCCAAAAAACGATTCACCAATTTCCATTTTTTCTAAAAGTGATTTGCCCAAATTCTATAGAATAAAATTCATTTACCTTAAAAAAAGCCCAAATTTTATAGAAAATATATAAAATCCTTAGAAATTTGAATATTTTTACAAAAATATCGCCAAACATTTTATAGTTTGCGTATTAAGGACTAATAAGAGTCACAAGGTTTCTACATTCTGAGATAAATTCCCATCCTTAAAATTATCCCTGTTACTAATACTATAGTATCCTATCATTAATACTAATATATCTCAATAATTAATCACATTCTTTATTAATATTTTATTAACTTTTCTCAACCAGTATCTCATATTCAATTCTCATTCCGATAATTATCTCACATTAAATATATTTAGTTTTTATCTTAGTCTAATTCAATCCTTTAAAATTCAATTTATCTTATTACCATTACTAATGCTATTCCATGTCAATTTTCATTCATACTTTATTAACTCTTCTCAACGACTTTCTCAAAGGTTGTCTAGTATTGGGTTTTCAATCCTATAATTATCTCATGTTAAATATAATTCTTTTATCCTTAGTCTTAGTCAACCGCCTCATTTCTTCGATATTTTTTCCCACCTACTATCTTTAATTATTTAATATTTTGTCTTTTAATCCCACTCACTATCTCATCAATGGACTCTTACCAATATTCCCCTATAAATTCAATCTCAACACTCGTCTTCAATGTATTAAATTCAATTGTCTCTGATGATGGGTTGAGTGTCCACTCGAAACATCAGATGTTTCAAAACATCATACACAACTTTTATCCAAAAAACTCTCTAGCGTTATTCTAAAGATGTAGCTACTACAATGAGCCTACGCTTGACTAAGCAACTACACTCTTTATATTTTTAGTGATTTAACTCAAACATTAACACACCATATGGGCTCTTCAACCTTGGAGCACTAAGACTATAATTACATTAGAAAAGGAACACAATGGAACACCATGAACACAATATTTACCTTGGGAAACCCACTATGTGGAAAACCCAACAAAAAATGAAGGATTGTGTCTTTATTCTTAATCAATAGAGAGTTTGAGGAAAATCTAGAGATCATTACTCCCACTTCAGAGATATGAGACACTTTGGTTTGCTATAGTCCCCTACAAAATGTTAACTCTCTACTCCTCTTCGTAGATACATTGCAATCAAACATCAAATCACTATAATATGAGTTAACCCCTTCCCCTCCTTTTGCATGGGGTTTTAACACCTTTTCTTTCCTATTAGGGATAGGGTTTTAGATTCTCACCATGCTTATAGACTACCACAAATTAATAATTCCAAATTAGTGAATTGAGTTGATGTGGTTACCACACTGACTTGCAAGGAATAATTAGAACTTTACCTTGCTAGTAGCCTAAATTTCTTATACTGACTAGATTTGAGAAAATCCACCCACCATTGGAATGTTTGAGAAAATCCACTACCTTCGAGAAAATCCCTTCTGCTAGTTTTGCATGGGGTTTTAACACCTTGTCTTTCCTATTAGGGCTAGGGTTTCAAAATCTCACCATTCTTATAGATTACCACACATTAATAACTCCAAGTAAGTGAATGAGTTGATGTGGTTACCACATTGACTTGCAAGGAATAATTAGAACTTTACCTTCCTAGCAACATAAATTTCTTATACTGACTATGTTTGAGAAAATCCACCCACCATTGGAATGTTATCAATGTGATAAATGTGGTGAGGATCTCCAAGACAATGTGGTAAAAAACTCTAAAGTTCCACTTTTTAACCCTGAAATGAAGGATCTTCAGTTTTGGGTTTTGGTTTGTTAGTCCAATTTCAAGATGTAACCCAAAGTGTCAAGCCCTCTATGTCCCATATTCCATCTTCCCCATTCCATAGCATCAATAAAGTCATATGAAAACTAGATGTAACCCAAAGTGTCAAGCCCTTTATGTCCCATATTCCATCTTCCCCATTCCATAGCATCAATAAAGTCATATGAAAACTAAATGTAACCCAGAGTGTCAAGCCCTCTATGTCCCATATTCCATCTTCCCCATTCCATAGCATCAATAAAGTCATATGAAAACTAGATGTAACCCAAAGTGTCAAGCCCTCTATGTCCCATATTCCATCTTCCCCATTCCATAGCATCAATAAAGTCATATGAAAACTATGTAGATTCATTTTGGATGTTGGTTACTTCATTGAGAAAATGGATGGAGACTGGAGTTCTACACAAAGTGTCCTCAATAGGTAAGTGATATCCTTTCTAATGCTGGAATTTGGAATTTGATAGTAAAAATGCTGGTCATGGAACATTTTGCCAGGTATTTATTGTTCACAATTAAAAAAATAAACAATACCTTAATTACAACCATCAGTTTTGCCAGGTGGATTGTTTTTAAAATTCCAACCTTGGTCTTCTAAGTTCTTAAAAAAGGAGTCAAATGTCCCAGCAATGCAAACGCCGATCAAGGTACCTATTTGAAGCACCAAGAAAAAGGGCAACCACTAGAAGCCTTTGCTTAGAAGAAAGGTAAACCACTGGAAGGTTCTAATATTGAGAAAAAGATGGGAATCATTATCGAGCAAAGAACTAGCTGAAATCCGAATAAAGGATGAATCATTGCTCTGAGCGAAGAGGCAGAATTTGTCACCGGGTTTTTTTAGGATAAAGGGAAACTGGTCTGGGGAACCCATTAAGCAGGGGAAGATTTGAATCATTACTCTGAGGGAAGACGCAGAATTTGTCACCGGGTTTTATAGGATAAAGGGAAACTTGTAAAACCCAGGGGTAGAAAACCAAGGAGAAACCAATGCAAAGGTGGAAAGAGCTAGTCTTTTGGACCGAGTTTTTACTGTCATGAAGAAGGTATAAAAAATCGGGAAGTCAAAAAAGTCGCGAAAGGCACAGGGAAAAGGCCAGCAAGAAAATGCGACTTGGTATTCTGTCGCCAGGATCTGTTTGGAAAATCCCAACTAGCACAACCAAGGAAGGCAGAAAGGTGTTAAGTTCTAGGATAAAATACAGGTTGAGCTGCCATCTGAGACCAAATCACCCTCTAAAAACTGGCAGATGAGGTTGTCTCAGTAACAATCCAAGTCATGATGTCAGTGGAGCTGGGGTCGGGTTGTTAATTTATGGGAGTTTTCCATTACTCGCTTAGGTTAGATTACCACTAACCCTACCAAAAAATAAGGGACGTTAAAAAAATCTGAGGCATGATTAGAAATCCCACCATATATGAAACCCACTCGATTGGCTTTCCTATCAGAGATTCTTAAACAAAGGAGATGAAAAGGAGCAACTGCTGCAACATAGTTTGATGGTAATCTATGAGGTGTAGATCAGTTGGATTGTGTACGGTTGGATTGTGTACGGTTTAGTCTTCATCATATTATTGGTTCAAATTTTATGAGAAGAGGTTAAGGGTGGTAGCATTGTCTGACAATCTTGATGATAGCATCCTGCTTATGGATAGACAGATTGTTCTTTCATCCAACATTGAGGCTAGCCCGTCTAAACTTAGCCTATCTGGAAAAAAATTGCAATCAGAAATGGCCAACAAAAATAAAAGAAAAATTCGAGAGGGAAGGTTCTTCCTCTATTATAAAACGTTCTAGTGCAACCCTATCATACTCAAATCCAAAGGAAAACTCATTGTAAGCATTGTACTAGCCAACTCTGATTGTATTTTTTATTTTTTAATGGAATATATGGTAAATTTTGTTTTTATATCTCTCCATACCTTTGTTGGAAGTAGGAGTTCCACTCAATTGGTATGAACTTTGATTAACTTTGATTGTATTTTTAATTTTTTAATGAGATATATGATAAAATTTGTTTTTATATCTCTCCATAGCTTTGTTGGAAGTAGGAGTTCCACTCAATTGATATGAACTTTAATTATGAAACTTTGCCTAACGTATGATTCTCTCTATTGTAGATTAATAGACATGGAACAAAGTCATGAAACTTTGTTCATGACTTTGCCTAGGGTATGTCTATTGTAGATCAATAGATATGAAACTTTCTCATTAAGATGTATCTCTTTGATCATGAAACTTTGCCTAGGGTATGCCTATTCCATATCAATAGATATGGAGTAAAGTTAATAATTAAATTGTATGCCTATTCCATATCAATAGATATGGAGTAAAGTTAATAATTAAATTCTAGCCTTTGTCTTAAGGGTTTTGATTCATTTTAAAAATAACTCAAATTATCAAATTTCCAAGAAAATTAGTGAGAAAAAAGGAACTTATACTCATCCAAAAAACAAGGCAGATAGCTAAAAAGCAGTTAGTCTTACATTAAGATTATGTGTATAATTTGGATATGATTCATCTCCTTATAAATTATTTTGATATTTATGGTGTTCTTTTTATTGTTTAATCATTTGGAGATAACCTCCATCTTGTCAAAAGCATAACTTTCACTTTGTTGTTCTATTTTTTTGTCTTTTTTAAAATGTTGAGAAAATAATTCTATGACCTTATTTATAAATCAATAGTTTGTGACATGAAGATAAGTACATGGACAATAAAAAAATAAAAATGATAATTAGTTATAAATTTTCAATTAAACATTTTAAAGAAATATTGACCAAATAAAAAGATGTTTTTAGAGAACTCCAAGATAACATAAGAGGATGTTTTTAGAGAACTCCAAAATAACTCACTAAATAGACTAATGCAATATAACTCACTAAATAAACTAATGCAATAGTTTAGTGAGGTTTCTCATTCTTAATAACAATGTTCAAATTTCAAGTTCTCAATAAATATTTAGAATACAAATCATGTTATATTAGAGATGTATCATGTAATACTCTATCACAAAGATCCTCTCATTAATTTGTTATACTTTTTTTCAATAACAATGATCAAATTTCAAGTTCTCAATAAATATTTAAAATACAAATCATGTTATATTTAGAATACAAATCATCATGTTATATTAGGGATGTATCATGTATAACTTAATCACAAAGACCTTTTCATTAATTTGTTATACTTTATTTTGAATAATTGATCACAAAGACTCCTTCATTATTTTGTTATACTTTATTTCGAATAATTTTATGTATTTGCATAACAAACATTCAAAATAATGTTAGAATCCTTTTTCTTCTAGTTTTTTATTAAAATCAAATTTCATGTTAACTTTCTTCTCAAAACTTTTAAAATTTTTAATTATATTATTTAATTTAATTTTTAATTATATAATTGTATATTTATTTTCATTAAAACTATACATATTTAATAAAATTATTGTAAAAAAAATAAAAAATTCTCTTTGCCTTACATCAATGAATGAATTAATGATATAACAAAAATTCTTATATAATAATACAAGAAATTTGAATTGCCTTACATCAATGAATGAATTAATGATATAACAAAAATTCTTATATAATAATACAAGAAATTTGAATGAATGAATAAATAGTATAACAAAAATTCTTATATAATAATATAAAAAATTTGAATGAATGAATGGTATAACAAATTTTTTTAATAATATAAGAAATAAATTGATAAAAATTAAAAAAAATAACATCATATAAATTAACATAATTTAAAAAATATAATATCATACAAAAAATTTGAATGAATGAATAGTATAACAAAAATTCTTATATAATAATATAAAAAATTTGAATGAATGAATGGTATAACAAAAATTCTTAATAATATAAGAAATAAATTGATAAAAATTAAAAAAAATAACACATATATGTGAGCTGGCTCACATATATGTGAGCAGGC
>ML787157.1:246059-270780 GCA_009831015.1 Picea engelmannii
ACATTGGAATATCAACCTTAGGAAAATAATTGCCTAGGTGAGTGTGTAATATCTCCAACACTAATTAGGGCATAGGAGAAATTTATTAATGAAGGGAAGTTAGAGATCAAGCAATAGGCTCATTTGTTGAAAGGAAAAGGTCGATAGAATTACAAAGAAAGAGTTCGATAAGGTATTTCATACAATTGATCCACTACATTGGCCATAATGTGAAGAAGAATCATGATGAATAGAATTCGACTAATAAAGGAAGAAAAAGAAAACCTATTGTTATTATTGAAAATTGGGACATATTGAGAAGGCTTGCTAAAACAAGATGAAATATCTAAAACAGTAGGTCAGGAACATTGAAGGAGACATGATGACTGGAAAATTGACAAATGCTCAACATTGACTTCCAGAACATAAGGTAAAAAACTACACATTTTCAATTAGTACTTCTTAGACCTTGCATTCTCACACTTCACAAATTGAGTGGATAGTTTACTCTGGTTGTACACATTATATGGCTAAAGATGCTTCTTTATTTTCTTCCTTACGTGAAGCTACCAAAAAGAAAATATTTGTACTAGATGATTATGCACTTACTATTGTTGGTGGTGGAAATATCAAGTGTTATAATGGTGTGATCACTAATGTGTATCATATACCATCCAACTTAAGTGTCAATTTGTTACAATGTTTAGGACCTAACCTCCCTAACCCCTAACGTAGGTAGAATAATATGTTTTCTACATAATAAATGTTGATATTAGTAAATAAGGCCTATAGAATAATGTGAATAAGTCAATGTAAGAGACTTAATAGAAGCTTCTTCTTCTAGAAATATCTTCCTCGTGGAATTACTAAGAGTTGTCCAAAATTCATCATGGTATCCTCTATATGGATCAGAACGCTGGAAATGGTGGCAATGGCGTAGAAATGCATGACAAGGGTATGTTTTTTGGACACAATTTTTTGCATATATTTATGAACGCTTTGACATAGACACCCACCATTTAGGCCATTTGACCGAGTTGAAACAATATGGAATAGTGGAATACTTTATCTCCTCCTTTGAGGACTTAGATTTCATAATGGATATCATGTCAGATGCCTTCCTATGGGAATTCTTTATTAGTGGACTAAAGGATGGAATTCATTCCCACATCCTAATGGATCACCCCTAGAATTGGTTGGAAGATACTAAATGATCCAAGGAAGAACAACAATTTGTCTCCTCCCAAACCAGAAAACCCTCCTTTCTTCCTTGCCCTAAACCCACCAATACCACCCCTCCTGCGAATCCCCTCAAGATCCAAAAATTAATCAAGGTAGAAATTTTTGAATGCCAACTCAAGGGTCTTTTCTATAAATGTGATAAAAAATATTTTCCAGGGAACAAGTGTAAGGAACATAATATTTTTATGGCCATCTATGAGGATGTTCCTGAAGAGGAGGAAAATGTTTCCCCTATGGAAGAGCTACCCCGAACAACCTATCTGACTCCACCCATTGATACACAAGAAGTTAAACTGATGATTTCACTGAATGCCCTCATTGGCTTCTCTTCTCCCCAATCCCTCAAGTTATTTTGTTACCTTAAGAATTGGAAAGTGATCATACTCGATTGACAATGGAAGCACCCATATTTTTATTCATCACTACTTTGCCTAAGAAATTAATTGCTATATCCATGCAGTCGATAATTTTCAAATTATGATTGCTAATGGTGGTTCCATGAAATGTGGGAGACGTTGTGAAAATGTGCACCTCCAAATTGGTCAGTACCACCTAAAATCTCATATGTTTTTTATTGACATGGGCGGTTGTGACGTTCTGCTCGATGCATAAAGGTTTGCACTCTTGGCCCCATTCTCATATATTTTAAGGAATTAAACATGTGATTCCAATAGGAGGGACAATTGTATAAGTTCTAAGGCATCACAACAGGGTCCCTTGAGATTGATAGTTCCCATCAAATGGAAAATATCCTAAAAAAAGGTCATTTTGGCATTATTTCCTAACTCCATTCCATTCAAGCCCTTGAGACACCCTTTGTGCATCCTGACCTCCAATATATACTCTCCCAACACCAATTTGTTTTTACCACTCCCCATGGGATTCCCCCTTCTCGTGGAATCCATGATTATTACATTCCTCTCCTACTAGGTAGTATTCCTCCCAATGTTCACCCTTATCATCATCTATTTTCTCAGAAGAATGAAATTGAGAAAATTGTTTAGGAATTTATCAAAGAAGGTGTTATATGTCCTAGTACCAACCCATATTATTCTCTTGTGGTCATGGTACTCAATGAGTAAGGCACTTGGCACATGTGTCCTGATTTTCATGCTCTCAATCAAAATTTCCCATTCCTATCATTGATGACCTATTGGATGAATTAAGTGGTGCTCAAAACTTTACCAAACTTGATCTCTGTTTTGGGTACCATCAGATACGCATGAAAGAGGAAGACATTCCAAAGACTGCATTTAGAACTCATGATGGTCACCACGATTTCTTGGTCATGCCCTTTGGCCTGTGTAATTCCAAGTCCAATTTTGAAAGTCTCATGAATCATGTCTTACATCCTTTCCTATGTCATTTTGTTTTCTTTTTCTTTGATGATATTCACATCTATAGTAAAACTTGGCAGGCCCATATCGCCTATGTGGATCAAGTTATACATCTACTCTCTTAGCACAAAATTTTCCTCAAACAGACTAAATGTGCCTTTGGAGCCTCGAAAGTGGAGTACCCTGGTCATATTGTTGGTAAGGATGGAGTACGGGTGGATCTTAAGAAAATTGAAGCTATGTAGAACTGGCCTCGCCCTAAAACACTTAAGAGTTTGTGTGGTTTTCTTAGTTTAATGGGATATTACCACAAGTTTGTTCATAATTATGGAAAAATTGTAGCACCTCTCATTGCTTTCCTTAAAAATAATTCTTTCACTTGGAATCTAGTAGTGGATCAATCCTTCCATGACTTGAAAGAGGCTATGTGCAAAAATCTTGTCCTGGCACTACCTGACTTCACCAAGACTTTTTTCCTGGAATGTGATGTGTCAAGGAAAGGAATTGGGGAAGACCTCATGCAAGATGGTTGACCTTTGACTTTCACTAGAAAACATGTTTCAGAGAGACATTTGGGCCAATCAACCTATGAAAAGGAAATGTTGGTTATTTTGCATGTAGTGGATCTTTGACATCCTTATCTATTGGGGCAGTGCTTCCAAATTAAAATTGATCCTTGGAGCCTCAAGTATTTTCTGGAAGGGAAAATAAAATGGGTGACCAAGCTATTTAGATATGATTATGAGATCATTTATAAGAAGGGAAAATAAAATATCATTGTTGATGCTCTTTTCAGAAAGTACGAAGAATAAGGGTCTCTGTTTTCCAACTCCTTCATTGTACCATATTGGCTTCAAGACGTTCAACAAGAATGACTACCAAACCCCAAACTTTCTTGCCCGATCCAACAATTGCAACACATTTCTTGTTGATTTTTTGTAGCTTCGGGAGGTATTCCCACTAGAGGCCAAGGTGCCAAGCAAGTGAGAATTTTAGTTGCCACTATTTTTTACTTTTGTTTAAGTGAAATTGACCTAGAAATGAGGCTAGGGCCTCATGGGAAATTTTATGGGATTTGTGGGTTTGTGTGGGTGTGACACACTCACAAACATGATTAAAATATTCTAATTAATTGTTCAGTTTAGGAAGGGCTCCTAAAATAACTCATTGGACTCCTATATAAAGGAGAGATGTCATTGTCACATTATATAAGTGTGGAAGAATGGAGTTGGAATAAGTGAGTCTACAATTGTGTCAAGGAGGATTGGTGATATGAGAAAAGGGAAAGTATACAAGGTGGTGAATCTAGACATGAAGAGAGAGCCAAAGAAGGCCACACGTGTGAAGCAATTTTTTCATACAATACATAGTTTGCAGGAGGAAAAAGCACATATATATGTGGGTTGCAGAAGGACAAATCATGTATAGGGTATACACGATTTGCAGTGGATAACACAATGTATGTTCATGGGTTTCCAATAAGTTTAATTGTGTAACTGATTATTTTGGGAAAGTATAGATCTGTACAGGATGATAGGTGACGTTAGTAGGTTGTATAGGTGGTCTACAACAGATTTGTGGGCAGAGGAGATTTCCAGAATATTCTCAAGGTTTGGTCTTTTGATTTGTATGGATATTGAAGGACAAAGTTGTCCTCATATTTGGTGACATTGTATTGGCTGAGAGTACTGGTTTCATCCTCAGTCTTGGTGACATTGACAGGACTAGTTTTTATTCTCAGATTTGAAGGATTAGATAAAGTTACAGAACATAATTATTGTGTCTCTTGTGTATTGATGATTCATCTCCGATCTTGTTGTTTCCGTTGCATATATTTTAGTCAATAATTTTAGTGTAAATTTGTTCAGTGATAGCTAGATCACTAGGAAGCAATTTTCAGATCTAAAATTAGTCACATAGAATTGGATGTGAAAATTGATATGGTTTCAAAGCTTGGGATTTGAAGAGAAGGGGATCATCTTGAGATAGTTTGTTGGATACAACATTGGAAGAGTGTTGTACTTGTTGTTCTTGTTGTTCTTGTTTTAGGAATATCAATATGGTGAATACATTGAAGCTTGAGGATAGGTTGGAAGGGGTAACCAACTTCCTGGCTTGAAAGGAAAGGGTTCTCCTTTTGTTGGAAGAAAATGAACTCAAGGAGTATGTTGAGGATGTGGTTCTTATCTTGATTGATCTAGTAGGTCTGGCATTCCACAAGAAGAGGGAAGTGAAGGACAAGCATGCATTTCTAGAGTCCATGAAGGAGCACTTGATTCCTCACATTGTCAAGAAAGAAATTGCCAAGGATATGTATGATGATTTTGTGGGTCTTTACCAAAACAAGAATATTGTCAAGATGCTACACTTGAAGCATTAGCTTCATATTGTCAGGATGACCAGCGAAGACACAATTTTCAGTTATCTTATGAAGATTACTCTGATATGAGATCAACTCATAGCTATTGGTGAGACAGTGCAGGATGTTGAGTTGGTAAATGTAGCATTGATAGGTCTTCCCAAGTCCTGGGAGCCATTTTTGCAAGGGATTTGTGCACGAGACAAGTTGTCAGAATTTGATATACTATGGATAGATTGCATCCAGGAGGAGACTCGGTTAATATCCATAGATGATATGGATGGTGTGGTAAAGAGTAGCAATGATGAGAAACAAGCCCTTTCAGCCTCCACTAGGAAGGGTAGAAGGGGTTCTCCATAGAAAAGAGGTATATCGGGGAGAAGGGATTCTCCTGAGAGGGAAGCATCTCCAAAGTCAAGATGAAAAGAGGATATTAGTAATATTAGATGTTTTGAGTGTCATGATTTTGGGAACTATGCATCACAGTGTCCACAATAGAGGGGAAGAGGTAGAAGGAAGCATGCATCAACATCAAAGGTTGATGAGGTTGCAGAGGGAGATTTGGTTGGTCTCCTCCCTTTCAAGCACCATATCTAGTAGGGAGAGATGGTTGGTGGATAACAAATCATCTTTCCATATGATAGGTGCTAGATATTTTTTTGACACTCTCATATAGACTGGATTAGATTTATGTGTGGAGCTTGGTATGGGATCCAAGCATTCAATACGAGGATCTGGTATAGTATCGTTTTGATTGGAGTCAGGAGAGATATTGAGGGTGTCAAATGTGTTGTGGGTGCCATAACTCAGGAGGAGTGTCCTCTTAGTCTCGAATATTGAGAGGAAGGGATATCATGTATTGTTTTGAGATGGACAGGTCCTTCTTGTGCCCAGATGGTCTAGCTTCATATCAATAGTGATTCTTGAAGTTAGGGAGGGAAACCTATATAGGCTAAGGGGGAAACCTATGAGTGTTGTGGCCAGTAGGAACAGAGAGACAAATGAGGAGGAGAAGGTGGTTGTACGAGTGGTGAGGCAAGTGGCACCACCAGTAGTACCAGCTCAAAGGGAGCCATAGTTCAGAGGGAGTCATCCCCCAGGATCCAGGAGGGAGGAGAAACCTCCTAGGACTATGCAGAGGACATTGGATAGGGATCATATGGCCCTAGAGGTTGTGCAGACTCAGAGGGAGTCAATTTTTAGAAGGATCATGCGGTCTTAGATTGAGCCTAATCTCAAGGAGAGTCAGTTGGATCAGATGGAGAGATGGTGATACAGAGGGATTTCCCCCTCAGGTTCAGGTGGGAGAGAGACATCTTCCAGGATTGACAGACATGTGTCATGGGTTGAGGAGGACATACATAAGCTTCAGAGGTAGGAGGATTCTAGGACATGCGAGACCTCCATGGAGGATACATTTGTTTCAGTAGGTTTTTTATAGTGACAAAGGAGGAAACTAGTCAAGAGGACTGGGGAGTAGGACTTTATTCAGTCACAGAGGGAGGAGCCCGTGAGGTGGATTACATAACAACATTTTCTTCAGTGAAAAAAGATGTGACCAATCAAACAAATTTTTCGTCAATGATTGAGAATGTGACCAGTCGGACATACTTTGCCTCAGTAACCAAGGATGTATCCAATCAAACATACTAGACAACATGATGTTCTCCAGTGACCATGGATGTAGTCAATCAGACATACTTGACAACATGACTTATGTATGTGACAGATTTCAACGACCCATTTTCCAAAGTGACAGAGGGAGTGGAAAATTTGGACTACTATTGGAGTATAGATGAGGTGGTCGATCCAGAGATATATCCTCTATGTGCGACAGTAATGCATCTAGATGTTGGAGGATAGGATACTTCCCTCGCTTAAGAGGGAGTGTTTATTTTTTGTAGCTTCAAGAGGTATTCCCACTAGAGGACAAGGTGCTAAGCAAGTGGGAATTTTCGTTGGCACTAATTTTGACTTTCGTTTTAGTGAAATCGACCTGGAAATGAGGCTAGGACCTCATGGGAAAGTTGATGGGATTTGTGGGTTTGTGTGGGGGTGCCACACCCACAAAGAGGATTAAAATATTCTTATTAATTATTCAGTTTAGGAAGGGCTCCTAAACTCACTCATTGGAGTCCTATATAAAGGTGAGATGTCATTGTGACATTAGATCAGTGTGGAAGAATGGATTTGGCATAAGTGAGTCTGTACTTGTGTCAAGGAGGATTGGTGATATTAGGAAAGGGAAAGTCTGGAAGGTGGCGAATCTGGCCCTGAAGAGAGAGACGAATATGGTCACACGTGTGGAGTGAATTTTTCCTACAATACGTGGTTTGTAGGAGGAAGAAGCACATATATACACGGGTTACATAACGACAAATCGTGTACTCGTGTATAGGTTATACACGATTTGTAGTAGAGAAAACAATGTATGTCCATCAGTTGCCAATAAGGTGAATCATGTATTTTATTTTTCTGGGCCAATATAGATCCGTACAGGATGATAAATGACATCAACAGGATGTGCAGGTGGTCTACATCAGATTTGTGGGAAAAGGAGATTTCCAGAATATTTTTGAGGTTTGATATTTTGATTTGTATGGCTATTGAAGGACAAGGTTTTCCTCATATTTGTTGACATTGTATTGGCTGAGAGGATTGGTTTTTTCCTTAGTCTTGGTGACATTGAGAGGGATAGTTTTTGTCCTCAGATTTTAAGAATTGGATAAAGTTTCAGAAAAATATTATTGTGTCTCTTATGTATTGATGATTCATTTTTTATCTTTTTGTTTCCACTACATATGTTTCAGTCGATAATTTCAGTGTAAAGTTGTTCAGTGATAGTTAGATCACTAGGAAGAAATTTTTAGATCTGAAATTAGTCACATAGAATTGCATGTTCTCTAGGGTACTCTTGGAAAAATGAAGAGCTTCACTACAAAGGGCATCTGTATTTAAGAAAATAGTCACAACTTAAATCAATGGTGCTTGCTGAGCTTCATGCTTCACCCATAGCTGGGAATTCATGATTTACCAAAGCGTATGAATGTGTCAAAGGTTCTTTTTCATGGGAAGTTATGAAACAAGACATCCATAACTTTGTGGTTGAATGTGTTACCTGTCAATGAAATAAAGGAGAAACTGTCAAGGCTCTAGGCACACTCCAACCGTTCCCAATCCCACCTACTATTTGGACGGATATTTCTATGGACTTCATTGTTGGCTTGCCTAAATTGGGAAATAAGACCTTCATCATGGTGGTAGTAGATCATCTATCCAAATATGTTCATTTATGTGCTCTTCAAAACCCGTTCACTGTATCAATAATGACTCAAATGATTATGAATAATATCTTCAAACTCCATGGCATGCCTCATTCTATTGTCTCCGACCGTTATCCAACTTTCACCAACAATTTTTGGAAAGAATTGTTCTAGATCCAAGGAATACAATTGTAACTCAACACCGCCTATCATCCATTAATTGATGGACAAACTTAAGGTGTCAAAAAGTGTTTGGAAACATATTTGTGGTGTTTTTTATCTGAAGGAAAAACTCACTGGGATTGGTGGTTTACCCCTCATTGAATGGTGGAACAACACATATTACCATACCCCTACTCACATGACCCCCTTCGAAGTAGTCTATGGGAAAAAGACACCATCAGTTCTCTCATACATGCTTAGTGTCTCTAAAGTTCAAGAGGTTGATAACACTCTTATAGTTCGCATGGCCATTCTCTGTACCCTCAAAGAAAATTTGGTCATGGATTAGAACCACATGAAGCAACAAGCATATTAGGGATGTTTAGAATGCTAATAGGGGACCATGAATTTATTCGTCTGCAACCTTATAAACAAACTTCACTCAAATTTTAACACTATCAGAAACTCACCCCCAAATTTTATGTTCCTTATACAATTCTCAAGCGAGTGGGTCCTGTGGCCTACCAGTTGGTTCTTCCCAGTCACTCTAAGCTCCATCATGTCTTTCATGTCTCATTCTTAAAGAAAGAGATTGGAACTAAGTGCCAAACTCAAACTAGTCTCCCTAAGTTAGATGAAGATGGTGTTGGACATTAGGTTTAGCGCTTCCCTCACGTTTCATGACATGGGGTAATCCCCTCTCGTGGATCCTAACTCCGACGATTGTGGTGGAGACTAATGCCTGTGGGTTTTGGTCTAAAAAAATCACAGTCCAACAAATGATACCAAATAAACAAGTCTAGAGTTTGAAACTTGCCCGACACGTGCTAGGGGGAAATTATTGGACATTAGGTTCAATGCTTCCTGTGAGTTTCACAACATGGGTTATCCTCCTCTCATGGATCCTAACTCCGACGATTTTGGAAGAGACTAATTCTTGCAGGTTTTGGTCTAACGATAATCATAGTCCAATAGAAGTATCCATTTGGTTGTAGCCACAAGTCTTGGACCAGTGAGAGCATTTCCCCTGTCATCACACCATCAAGGAAGTCTTAGTTCAGTGGAAGGATACACCACCAAAAGATACCACTTGGGAGTCGATTACCATTCTACACCAATTTCCTCATCTCAAGCCTTGAGGATAAGGCTGGTTTTCAAAGGGGAAGGCATGTTAGGGACCTAACCCCTCACATAGGTAGAATAATACATTTTCTATGTAATAAAGGTTGATATTGTTAAATAAATCCTATACAATAATGTGAACAAGTCAATGTAAGAAGACTTAATAGAAGATTTCACTTCTAGAAAGATCTCCCTCCACAATGTTCTTTAGAAGATAGAATTAGTATAAATAGAAGTAGAAGGCATGGGAAAGTCTTGTCTTGAGAATTATTTAATAGAGCTCTGCTTTGCTAGAGGTTTCCCCCTTGAAGAGGCAAGTGAACTTGGCTTTCTATCAATAAAGGTATCATTTTTGGTGTTTGGTTATCTATATTTTGTTGTTCTGCTGGTATTTGTTGCATTATTTTTGTTTTTTTCTTATTATAATACATATGGTACCCAACAAAGAGATTCTCGGATAAGGTGAGAGGAGTAATGGGGGGATGAGGCAAAATTTTTGTTTGGTAAAAGAAAATTAGGTGCTTGAATTTAAAGGAGTGTTCAATGATAACTGATTTGGAGATTTAGTTGTGGGTATTGTGAGTGATATGTTCTTTAAGACAGTATTTGAAGGACCTTCCATTTTGACCTATGTAATATTTTCCATAGGAGCAAGGAATTTGGTAAACGCCTGAGCCAAGAATTGGTTCAAATTTATCTTTAGCAGTTCTAAATAATTGTTTAATGGTTTGATGGGGTTTGAATATGGTCTTGATATTCTTCTTAGCTCAAAGTTTTGAGATGTAATCCATTGTGCCCTAAATATAAGGAAGATATATGAGAGCACAGGGAGGTGAGTAGGGTAGGGAGATTTTGGATTTAGGTTTGATGGTTGAGAAGAAGTCTTGGTTGATTTGAGAAAGAGAGTAGCCATTGGACAAAAGAGATTTGCTTATGTGGGCTTTCTCCCGTGCGAGGAATTAAGGGTCTGATATATGGATGGCTCGATCCATCCATATATCAAACCCTCAATTCCTCACACAGAAGAAATCCCACCTAAATCCAAAACCTCCCTAGCCTCCTCCCCTCCTCTTGTTCTCATCTCTATTCCTTATATCCAGGGCACAACTGATCACATTTCAAAAGTTTTAGCTAAAAAACTATAAATACCCTATTCAAACCCGATCAACCCTCAAACAATTATTCAAAACTACTAAAGATAAATTTGACCCAATGCCTGGCCCAAGAGTTTACCAAATTCCTTGCTCCTGTGAAAAATTATGCATAGGTCAAATTGACAGGTCCTTCAAATCCCGTCTTAAAGAAAATATCACTGACAATACCCACAACTAAATCTCCAAATCAACTATCGTTGAACACTCCTTTAAACATACACACTTGATTTTCTTTGACCAAACAAAATTTTAGCCTCAACCCCTCATTACTCCTCTCGCCTTATCCAAGAAGCTATTGAAATTGAAAAAACCCTAATAAATTTAATTGTGAAGATGGCTACAAACTTAGCCAATCCTGGAAACCCACCATTTATCACCTTAATCATTAATCTTTTTCTTTTCAGCTGTTAGTCACCTAGTTGTCTTCATCCTTTACCTCTTTTTTCCTCACAATCAACCTGTTCCTTTCTTTCCTTTATCCTTTTGAAATTATTTTTTATCACTACTTTCTGTGTCTAACCTATTCTCTTCAATTTATCATATTACCATTACTAATCAGGGAAAATTTTAGGGGCTAAATTTCACCCATGTGTTGATTTTCCACACTTTTTCCAAAAAAAGATTCACCAATTTCCATTTTTTCTAAAAGAGATTCGCCCAAATTCTATAGAATAAAATTCTTTTACCTTTAAGATAACCCAAATTTTATAAAAACTATATAAAATCCTTAGAAATTTGAATATTTTTACCAAAATATTGCCAAACATTTTATATTTTGCATATTAAGGACTAATAAGATTCACCAAGGTTTCTACATTCTGAGATAAATTTCCATCCTTAAAATTATCCTTGTTACTAATACTATAGTATCCTATCATTAATACTAATATATCTCAATAATTAATTCTATTTCTTTATTAACTTTTCTCAATGACTATCTCATATTTAATTCTCATTCCAATAATTATCTCAAGTTGAATATATTTCGTTTTTATAATTAGTCTAAGTCAATCCTTTAAAATTCAATTTATCTTATTACCATTACTAATGCTATTCTATGTCAATGTTCATTCATACTTTATTAACTCTTCTCAATGGCTTTCTCAAAGATTGTCTAGTATTGGCTTTTCAATACTATAATCATCTCACATTAAATATATGTCTTTTATCCTTAGTCTTAGTCAACCCCCTCATTTCTTCAATATTTTTTCCCACCTACTATCTTTAATTATTAATATTTTGTCCCTTAATCCTACTAGATATCTCATCATTGGACTCTTACAAATCTTACCCTATAAATTCAATCACAACACTCTTCTTCAATGTATTAGCTTCAATTGTCCCTGATGATGGGTGGAGTGTCCACTCGAAACATCAAATGTTTCAAAACATCATACACAACTTTTATAAAAAAAACTCTCTAGCATTATTGTAAAGTTGTAGCTACTACAATGAGCCTACGCTTGACTAAGCAACTACACTCTTTATATTTTTAGTGATTTAATACAAACATTAACACACCATATGGGATCTTCAACCTTGGAACACTAAGACTATAATTTCATTAGAAAAGGAACACAATGGAATGCCATGAACACAACATTTACCTTGGGAAACCCACTGTGTGGAAAACCCAACAAAAAATGAAGGATTGTGTCTTTATTCTTAATCAATAAAGAGTTTGAGGAAAATCTATAGATCATTACTACCACTGCAGAGTTCTGAGACACTTTGGTTTTCTATAGTCCCCTACAAAATGTTACCTATCTACTCCTCCTGGTAGATACATTGCAATCAAACATCAAATCACTATAATATGAGTTAACCCCTTCCCCTCCTTTTGCATGGGGTTTTAACACCTTTTCTTTCCTATTAGGGCTAGGGTTTTAGATTCTCACCATGATTATAGACTACCACAAATTAATAATTCCAAATAAGTGAATTGAGTTGATATGGTTACCACATTAACTTGGAAGGAATAATTACAATTTTACCTTGCTGGCAGCATAAATTTTGTATACTGACTACATTTGAGAAAATCCACCCGCCATTGGAATGTTTGAGAAAATCCACTACCTTTGAGAAAATCCCTTCCCCTAGTTTGGCATGGGGTTTTAACACCTTTTCTTTCCTATTAGGTCTATGGTTTTAGATTCTCACCATGCTTATAGATTACCACGTATTACTAACTCCAAGTAAGTGAATGAGTTGATGTGGTTACCACATTGACTTGCAAAGAATAATTAGAACTTTACCTTGCTAGCAACATAAATTTCTTATACTGACTATGTTTGAGAAAATCCATCCACCATAAACCCACCATTGGAATGTTATCGATGTGATAAATGTGGTGAGGATATCCACGACAATTTTCCTTGAGGTCAAAGAGTCCAAAGTTCCACTTTTTAACCCTAAAATGGAGGATTTTCAGTTTTGGGTTTTGGTTTGCTAGTCCAATTTCAAAATGTAACCCAAAGTGTCAAGCCCTCTATGTCCCATATTCCATCTTCACCATTCCAAAGAATCAATAAAGTCATATGAAAACTATGCAGGTCCATTTTCAATCAAAATTACTTCATTGAAAAAATGGATGAACACTGGAGTTCTACACAAGGTGTCCTTAATGGGCACGTGATGTCCTTTATAATGATGGAATTTGATAGGAAAAATGCTTGTCATGGAACATTTTTCCTGGCATTTATTGTTCACCATTAAAAAAAAAAAAGCAATACCTTAGTTTTTTTTTCCAGCAGAAAAAATTCCTTGATTATATTGATAATATAATTTACTTTACATCATCAGAGTTTACAAAAATAACTCTTTCTTCAAAGATGATGACCTGTGTATGGCTATGATATAGTCCCCAAATAGAGACCATCATTCGTAGCCAATAAAAATGTATAGAGAAAAGTGAAAATATTGTAATGCTGACAATTCTTGCTCATGCTAAAATGCAAAGACAAGAGTAGAAAACATAAATTCAAAGAAAACTAAATGAGCCCGAGAAGGTACCAAAAAAATTGTGGGGGACTTAAAAGAAACTTATAAAGATGGATGGGCCCTCATGGTTTTCGAGCTAGTGATTATAAGAAAGTAATCCGGCTTGCTTCTGAAGAGAAATCTTTGAGAGGGCGTCCACTTTCTTATTGTTTTCTCTCGGGGTGTGAAAATGAGCGAGATGCCTGAACTTTTGTTGAAGCTCTCGAGTTCTGTCCATCCAACCAAGAAGGGAGGAAACATGAAGCTTGCCTTTGGAGTTTAACCAATCTATCACAATTTTAGAGTCCCCAAGAAGTTGGAAGTCCATAAAATTCATCCTAGTGGCCAAGAGAAGAGAAGCCCAGGCTCCCATCAATTCTGCCTTTGTATTGGTGTCGGGTCCACAATTGAGAGTCCAACAATAAAATGAGTTATTTGAAACCCTTATGTGACCACTAGCACCACAGTTGAGACCATCCGATTGAGCGGCGCCATCGAACCAGCCAGTAGGCAGTCCCTCAAAGATAACTGGCTTATGCCTAAGCTTTAATGTTTTTTGTCTCTTGTATAAAGTTGTCCAATTAGTAAAAGAATTGAGGGCTTTGTAAATTATCGAGGAAGTGGAGGGGAATGCGATTGCAAAGATGGAGCTATTCCGTTCTAGCCACATGAACCAACAGATGAAGGGTGGTAGCGCGTGCAAAGTAATTTGAATGTTGTTCCAACGCTTAAAGCAATCCAGTAGCGAGGGTCCATCCCAGGTCGATAAAAAATGAAGAATCTCTGAGATCCTAGCCCAGACTCGTCTAGTAAACAAGCAACTAACAAATAAGTGAAGAGTCGATTCCTCCTCCCTGCGACAGAGATAGCAGATCCTTGGACCGGTCCACCCTTTTCTCCTAAGGATATCCCAGGTGTTTAATTTGCTTTCAATGGATAGCCAAGTGAAGAATTTAATCTTCAACGGGATGTTCCAGCCCTAGAATGTTTTCCTCCAACCCTCTGTTGGACGCGGCCAATGTATATTAGTGATGGATGCATAAAGTTTTGAAACAGATAGACGTCCTGATGAGTCTCCTCCAATCCAAAGGAGAGTGTTATCCCTCTCTTGAAGCTTTATACCTATTGTCATTAAAGAATTGGTAAATGAATCCCATTCTAAAGCAAGAGCAACTGATAGGCTGAGATCCTCACTAGAGCACCAACAGTGGGATATGGAATCAGAGCCTCTCACGTCTTTTGCTTGGAAGAGAAAAAATATGTGTAAGGAGTGAATATGTGTGAGAAGTTGAACTGATAAACAAGAAGTGTCTCCCAAGCCCAGAATACGATCCTACCCAAGGTGGATGGAGTGACCAGTCCCCAGATTCCAAGAGAGATAGTAGAAGATGAGTGGAGCCGTCCGAGCCAAGTTCCTCCAAGTGTAGGAGGCATAACTGGGAATGGATGGCGATGATCTAAGCCAAGAAGCAACATAAATAAGTGGGAGATATTTGTCCAAAATGACAGAATGCCAAATCCTTGTATTTGTTAATACACACCAAAGTGTATTTGTTGCAAGCGCTAAATTGAAGAAGAGGATGTTTCTGAGGCCCCAACCACCTTTATGTTTTGGCTTTGCAAGAGCATCCCAACTACAGAGATGGAGGCGAGATGTGGTTGTACAACCCGACCAGAGTGTTGATTTTAACCTTGTACAATATCTACTGCAAACAAATATTCAATAAAAGAACAAAAAAGATACAATGGCAAATACAAACATTACACAGAGATTTTTCCCCTGGAAACCCAAACCAGGAAAACCAACATATTCTATATTCATTCATAGTGATACATTGTTTACAATATAATATACATATAGGAGCCAACGACATCCAAAACCCTAACCCAATGACCTAGATTATTCAACAACCCTAATTCCTTAATTAGAAATAGAAAACCATTGGCAAAGAAACCATGTGCCGAAAAGTCACCTAAAATATGTGACATGTTTTCCGAGGCAAAAAAAAATTTCTCAGGGGCTCTGCCCCCGAACCCTTGCGCAGGGGTATTTGCCCCCCTGCGTGCTCGGTGCATATGCTCAGACACTACTACTTGTGTAAAGAATATAACACATACTCAACACAAAGGAAGTGGAAGGAGAGCTTGCGAAGTTTGTGGAGCATGGTCAAAGGGAGGGAAGCCAAATCCATCCAATAAACAGGTTGACCTTCCAGGACAACTTTTAAAAGTGTAAAACGCCCATCGAGGGAGAGCTAGCGGTTGCACCAATTTCCAATTCTTTTTTCCACTTTTTCCAGGAGCCAGTTCCAGTCAGTGATCCTATAGGAGTCTGCCTTAATAAAATATCCCAGATATTTGAAACCTTCAGACAGATTTGTAAAAGTATGTGGGAAGAGGATTTGAAGATGATTTAGTGTTGATCAGAGAGGTTTGAATAATCAAAAGTAGACTTGGACCAGTTTATTTGTAGACCAGAGGCCCTGCAAAAGACAAGTAGAATGTTCTTGATTTCTTGCCATTCATGTATAGAGTCATTGGTCATTATCAAGACATCGTCTATGAAAAGGAGATGAAGGATATTTATTAGCCTTGAAACTCCTATCAGATTCCCTTGAGACTGGCCAAGTTTTAGGAGGATGCTCAGGCCTTCCATGACTAAAATAAATAGTAGAGGAGAAAGCGAGAAACCCTGTCGCAAGCCTCTGCCACTGTGAAAGAAATGAGAGGCTTCTCCATTGACTAGAATTGAGAAGGTGGCACTTGAGACACATCCCATGATCCAATTTATGGAAGTCAGACTGAAACCAAATTGCACCAGAATCAAACGAAGAAAGTCCCAGACAATGCAATCAAAGGCCTTTTTTAGATCCAATTTAAGAATAAGTGCATTTGATTTTTTTTCTTTAATACTGTGAAGGCACTCTTCAGTAGTGCCTATAGCATCAAGGATCTGTTTGCCTTTGAGGAAGCCCAATTGTTCATTGGATATAGATCAAGAGATGACCGACTTTAGACGATTGGCTATGATTTTTGTGATTAGTTTATAGCACAAATTGCAGAGAGAAATCAGTCTGTAATCATCAAATGACGATGGGTTATTTTATTTCGGTATCAATGTCAGAAAGGTTGAGTTTATAGAGCCAGAGACTCGTCCCTGAAGTCTAGAATCTTCAACCAAATCAAGTATCTCCGCACCAACTAGATCAAAGTAATGGAGAAAAAACGCCACTGTCTAGCCGTCTGGACCGAGACTTTTGTCAGTTGCAAAGGAATGAAGAGTGTTTCTTACCTCCTATAGGGAACACAGTTTGTCCATAGAGCGAATGTCCTCGGCTGTTGCTAAACGGGGAAAGAGACTTGCCACTCTAACCGATTCTAGAACTGATGGATCCGATCTAGCTTCATAAAATGATTTGAAATGTCTAGTGACTGTTGTTTTTAAAGCAAGCTGATCCTTATGAGTAAAACCATCAGCATCGATAATTGCCCATAAATATTTTTTATTCTTGCGATTAGTAGCAAAGGAATGAAAAACTTTGTGTTGCGATCACCACAATTTAACTAAGTAGCCCTGCTGCGTTGACGCCAAAGTGCCTTTTCTGCCAGGGGGATATTGTTATGTTCAGTCTCTATTCGATGCAAGGTAGAGTCTAAGTGTGACAGTCCGCCAACTAGTTGGTCCCTGTGGGAAAGGTCCTGTAGTATCGCCTCCAAATCTAGAAGTCTGAGAAGTCTGATGTTTCTGATATTTTTAGCCCACCTGTTTACCAATCGTTTAAGCGAAGTTAACTTCCAAACCAGGCGTAACTGAGCATTCTATTAGGATAGGTAGATGGGGTCCAACCATACTTGTTTTACAATCGAGTGTAGTTATGGCTCCAGAAGCCAGCTCGGATTGAATTTAAAAGGATAGGAAAAAAACCTGCGAGGAGCCAAATGTAGAATGATCGGAGCATGATCTGAGAAAAAAGGAAAATTGACCCAAGTCTTTAAACAACTGGCTTGAAGAGCCAAATCTGCCGAGAAAAGGAAGCGATCCAATCTATTAGAGATCGCGTTGGGTCCCAAGCGTCCATTGCGCCAAGTGGGGACGATAGCAGCTAGAGGAAGATCCACTAAGTTGTGTTTGTGTATGAGCGAGGAAACATAGTTTGCCAACGAATCCAATGAAGCTGAGGATCCCCAGGTTTCCCCTGAGTTGGTAGTGAAATTCAGATCACCAATGATAATCAGATTGGAGCTAGTCAGGAGTCCGTTGTCTGCCACCCTGTCCCAAAAGGATTTTCAATCGTTGCAAGGACCATACATATTCAAAAGGGTGATCGATTGAGAGTTCCAAAGGCATGTACCTGTTAGGAGGATACTGCCACAACATAGCAAAGGGGCTAGTGAAAACTTTGCAGGGTCCCAAGAATAGCTAAACCTCCTGAGGTGCTCGAAAAGCTAGTAGAACTAGAAAGCCAGGTAGGACGAAAGTTGTAATTTTTTTTTCTCACTTTTGAGTCAGCGACAAGTGTTTCTTGAAGGAAGATTATGTCTGGTGTTGTCTTGTTGAGCAGGCGTCTGAAGGAGGCGGATTTTAGGGTCCCCCCCACCCCTTTGATGTTTAGAGAAAGCATAATCATTGTTTTGCTCTCGCCAGGGCTTTAATTGCTCTAAGCGCCCCGAGATCCAGCTGTGTAGTTGCAGAAGTAGTGACATGAGTTTTCTCCTTTGAATCCTCTTTTCATCTTGCAATCCTTGTTTTGAGCAGGGAGAGTTCAAAACCCCTGCCCTTTGACCAAAAGTATTACTTTCCCAAAAGATCTTCAGAGGTAGTTTGAGAGTTTGAAGTCGAAGCTAATTCCGATGGGGGGATGATAGCTTTCCCTGAGAAGGTAGGAAGTGGGACAGGGGAGAGAACCTCCTTATAAGAAGGAACAAGGCTGTCCAACAGATCAACAAGGGTATTTTCCCCGAGGTCTGATTCTCTGTGGCCCACAGATATGTCCGCCAGGGGCTCTGCAGTCTCCCCAAACTGGCCATTCGAAGATTCTATTAAGGGAGGAAGAGTATCAAGAGCAGGGGAAGCGATCTCAGTAGCTACAACCACTTCCAAGTAGGTAGCTTGAGGAGCTCGTTGAGACTCGTTTAGTGGTGTGGATGGAGGGAGAAAGGGTGAAGGCTGGGTCAGTGGTCCAGAGCTCTGAGGAGAGAGGGTTGAGGGCGGGGTCAGGGGTTTTTTCTGAAAAGGCAGAGGTGGTTTGCACGATGGAGAAGATGAGGCGAAAGTGGAAAGAGAGGGAGAGTTATCTAAGATATCTCTTTCCCAAGCAGTGAAGGAGAAGTAAAGGGAGGGGAAAAATAATCTCAGCTTGCCAGTGGTAGTATTCAAGGCAATGGAGTTGGATGCTTCAGGGAAATCCGACAGAGAAGTTGTAGAGTGTTTGCAGGGTGAGTCTTGTCTTGTGGAGAGCTCTAGCATAGATTCTTCAATCAAATCCTCTACCACTCTGCTCACGCAATGTTTTCGCAGGTGACCTATCTGTCTACCAAGAGTACACATGAAGGGTATACCTAAGTAGTCGATGCTTTGGCAAGGTGGAATACCTTAGTTACAACCATCATTTTTGCAAGGTGGAATGTTTTTCAAATTCCAATCTTGGTCTTCTAAGTTCTTCTTAAAAAAGGACTTAAATGTCTCAAATGCAACGCCGATCAAGGTACCTATTCGAAGCACCAAGAAAGAGATCATTTTCACTAAGAAAAGGGCAAACGAGAAACAGATCGGAGCATCAAAAACCTCGTTCCACTGTTGGGTGGCCGAGCAAAAGGGAGACGAATACATTTCTCGGTAGTTTGTTTTCGATGAAGAAGAGAACCTTTGCTTGGAAGAAAGGTAAACCACTAGAAGTATCATTATCGAGCAAAGAACTAGCTGAAATCCGAATAAAGGATCATTGCTCTGCGCGAAGACGCAGAATTTTTCACCCGGTTTTTGAGGATAAAGGGAAACTGGTGTGGGGGGAACCCATTAAGAAGGGGAAGATCTGAATCATTACTCTGAGGGAAGACGGAGAATTTGTCACCGGGTTTTCGTGGATAAAGGGAAACTTGTAAAACCCAGGGGTAGAAAACCTATTAAGCAGGGGAATATATGGAAAAGGTGGAAAATTTTGAGAAACCAATGCAAAGGTGGAAGAGGAGCTAGTCTTTTGGACCAAGTTTTTACTGTCATGAAGAAGGTATAAAAAATCTGGAAGTCAAAAGTCGCGAAAGGCACAGGGAAAAGGCCAGCAAGAAAATGCGACTTGGTATTCTGTCGCCAGGATCTGTTTGGAAAATCCCAAATAGCACAACCAAGGAAGGCAGAAAGGTGTTAAGTTCTAGGATAAAGTACAGGTTGAGCTGCCATCTGAGACCAAATCACCCTCTAAAAACTGGCAAATGAGGTTGTCTCAGTAACAATCCAAGGCATGATGTCAGTGGAGCTGGGGTCGGGTTGTTAATTTATGGGAGTTTTCCATTACTCGCGTAGGTTAGATTATCACTAACCTAAAGGGGCGTTAAAAAAATCTGAAGCATGATTAGAAATCCCACCATTTAGGAAACCCACTCGATTGGCTTTCCGATCAGAGATTCTTAAACAAAGGAGATGAAAAGGAGCAACTGCTGCAACATAGTTTGATGGTAATCTATGAGGTGTAGATAAGTTGGATTGTGTGCGGTTTAGTTTTTATCATATTATTGATTCAAATTTTATGAGAAAAGGTCGTGGAGCACTGTTCACTGTTCGATAATCCTAATGACAGCATCTCACTTATGGACTAATTGTTCTTCTATCCAACATTGAGGCTGGCCCCTGTCTAGACTCAACGTATTTGGAAAAAATCGCAATCAGCAATGGCCAACAAAAGTAAAAGAGAAATCAGAAAGGGAAGGTTCTTCCTCTATTATAAAACGTTCTAGTGCAACCCTATCATACTCAAATCCAAAGGAAAACTCATTGTAAGCATTGTACTAATCAACTCTGATTGTATTTTTAATTTTTTAATGGGATATATGGTAAATTTTGTTTTTATATCTCTCCATACCTTTGTTGGAAGTAGGATTTTCACTCAATTGGTATGAGCTTTGATTAACTCTGACTGTATTTTTAATTTTTTAATGGGATATATGGTAAAATTTGTTTTCATATTTCTTCATAGCTTTGTTGGAAGTAGGAATTCCACTCAATTGATATGAATTTTAATTGTGAAATTTTGAAACTTTGCCTAGGGTATGATTCTCTCTATTGTAGATCAATAGACATGGAACAAAGTCATAAAACTTTGTTCATGACTTTGCCTATTGTAGATCAATAGACATGGAACAAAGTCACGAAACTTTGTTCATGACTTTGCCTAGGGTATGCCTATTGTAGATCAATAGATATGAAACTTTTTCATTAAGATGTATCTCTTTGATCATGAAACTTTGTCTAGAGTATGTCTATTGTAGATCAATAGATATGGAGCAAAGTCAATAATTAAATTCTAACCTTTGCCTTAAGGGTTTTGATTTATTTTAAAAATAACTCAAATTATCAAATTTCCAAGAAAATTAGTGAGAAAAAATGAACTTATACTCATCCAAAAAAACAAGGTAGATAGCTAAAAAGCAATTAGCCTTACATTAAGATTATGTGTATAATTTGGATATGTTTCATCTCCTTATAAATTATTCTGATATTTATGGTGCTCTTTTTATTGTTTAATCATTTGGAGGTAACCTCCATCTTGTCAAGAGCATAACTTTCACTTTGTTGTTCCATTTTTTTGTCTTTTTTAGAATGTTGAAAAAATACTTCTATGACCTTATTTATAAATCAATAGTTTGTGACATGAAGATAAGTACATGGACAATAAAAAACATAAAATTGATAATTAGCTATAAATTTTCAATTAAACATTTTAAAGAAATATTGTTTTTAGAAAACTCCAAAATAACATAAGATGATATTTTTAGAGAACTCCAAAATAACTCACTAATAGACTAATGCAATAGTTTAGTGAGGTTTCTCATTCTTAATAACAATGTTCAAATTTCAAGTTCTCAATAAATATTTAGAATACAAATCATGTTATATTAAGGATGTATCATGTAATACTTTTGATCACAAAAACCTTCTCATTAATTTGTTATACTTTATTTTGATAACAATGTTCAAATTTCAAGTTCTTAATAAATATTTAGAATACAAATCATGTTATATTAGGGATGTATCATGTAATAGTTGATCACAAAGACCCTCTTATTAATTTGTTATACTTTATTTTGAATAATTTTGTGTGTTTGCATGACAATCATTCAAAATAATAATGTTGAATCCTTTTTCTTTTAGTTTTTTATTAAAATCAAATTTCATATTCACTTTCTTCTCAAAACTTTTGAAAATTTTAATCATACTATTTAATTTAATTTTTAATTATATAATTGTATATTTATTTTCATTAAAATTATACACATTTAATCAAATTATTGTAAAAAAAATTAAAAAAAAGAAGATAAATCTCTTTGCCTTAAATCAATGAATAAATGAATGAATAAATGAATGGTATAACAAATTTTTTTATATCAATAATATAAGAAATTTGAATAAAAAAAAATTAAAAAAGAAAAAAAAAAGATAAATTTCTTATCCTTACATAAATGACATTAATGAATAAATGAATGATATAACAAAAATTCTTATATCAATAATATAATAATGTTGAATCTTTTTTCTTCTAATTTTTTTATTAAAATCAAATTTCATATCCAAATTTCATATTCACTTTCTTTTCAAAATTTTTGAAATTCTTAATTATACTATTTAATTTAATTTTTAATTATATAATTGTATATTTATTTTCATTAAAATTATACACATTTAATGAAATTATTGTAAAAAAAATTAAAAATGAAAAAAAAAAAATCTCCTATATAACAAAAATTCTTATATCAATAATATAAGAAATTTGAATAAATGAAATTATTGTAAAAAAAATTAAAAATGAAAAAAAAAAAAATCTCCTTGCCTTACATCAATGAATAAATGAATGATATAACAAAAATTCTTATATCAATAATATAAGAAATTTGAATAAATGAATGATATAACAAAAATTCTTATATTAATAATATAAGAAATTTGAATAAATGGTATAACAAAAATTCTTATATCAATAATATAAGAAATTTGAATAAAAAAATTAAAAAAGAAAAAGAAATAAATCTCTTTGAATGATATAACAAATTTTTTTATATCAATAATATAAGAAATTTGAATAAATAAATAGTATAACAAAAATAATATAAGAAATTTGAATAAATAATTTTTTTTTATATCAATAATATAAGAAATTTGAATAAATAAATAGTATAACAAAAATAATATAAGAAATTTGAATAAATAAATGGTATAACAAAAATTCTTATATCAATAATATAAGAAATTTGAAAGAATGAATGGTATAACAAAAATTCTTATATCAATAATAGAAGAAATTTGAAAGAATGAATGGTATAACAAAAATTCTTATATCAATAATATAAGAAATAAATTGATAAAAAATAAAAAAAATAACACCATATAAATTAACATAACTTAAAAAATATAATATATAATATCATGGTGCTTTAAAAATATAAAGATTTAAAAAATAACACCATATAAATTAACATAACTTAAAAAATATTTTAAAGATAATATCATGGTGCTCTTTTTTATTTTAATATAAAAAATAATCATAACACTAATTTATTTATAAAAAATAATCATAACACTAATTTATTTTAATGCTCTTTTTTATTTTAATATAAAAAGTAATCATAATACTAATTTATTTTAATCATAACACTAATTTACATGTTCAAAAAAAAAACTTATTAACTCAATAAAACACTGTATGTGAGGGTAAAAGAACAGGGCATTAACTCAATAAAATAAATTATTAACTCAATAAAACAATGTATATTTAAAAAAACTTATTAACTCAATAAAACAATGTATATTAAAAAAAACTTATTAACTCAATAAAACAATGTATACCCCTAACCAATGCAAAGTGTGTGTTTATCTAAAATAAAATAAAATATAAAGAAATGAAAAAACACTTGGTATTCTTTTCCACTTTTAAAACAGACTTGGTTCCAAAAACTGTTGCACAAGAGATACTTACAAATACGAGTATTAATAGTTACAGTAGAGACAGAGCATTTAGATTCATAAATCCTAGGTACGAAGGTCTAAAATCCATATAATATAGTGTTTTTATATATATACTGTTATTACATTCAAATATAAAGATAATGAAGAAATAAACCATCTTTCCTTAAATTACATGACTCTGATCATATACTTCCAACTGATCCTATCATAGCTCAATTCCTAACCAGTCTCCACAGCATCTTTCATATATTTGAGAGCTTTGTGCAAGTTGGCAAAGCCCATGAACCAAAACTCACCCTTATCTAAGGTCTGGATTTCTATGCATTTCTCTGAAGGCTTTTAAGAATTCTCACATGAATTTACTGACCTCACCTCTTTTACCGGTATAACAACCTGCAACACACACTCCACCAACTCAGTATTTCAGTAAAAAAAAGCATGTGAGATCCTGCTTGAATATTACTGGGTGGTAATTAGTAAGAGGGAAGATAAAGAAGTAAGAGCTTATATCCAGATACCCGGTAGTAACTCCTGGCTATTCCTCCAGAAGGAGAAGTGAAAGTCAGTTGGCGTTCACTGCAGAAAGCAAATTTCTGAGTCGATATAAAGATCACACCCGCCACAGGTTCAATGGTGGTACTCAAATAACAGGAAAAGGATTTCAGGAGCTTCTCTTCTGGATGAACAACGAAGAGTTGCCTAAACAAGATATCCACTCCACCTTTTGTAACTATTTCGGCACCCAAAATCAGCTTTCCCTTCAGCGTACCAGACGCACTCTTGTTAAGTTTGACTGTAAATGAATGACAATACAAATCAGCAGTTGTTACAGGAAAACTCAAAACTAGGTATTAAATCAGAGTAAAGCTTACAGTGTTCGGCCAAATCTTCAGCCCTTTCGCTGAACTTAATCATTGGACCTATATGTTGAAACGAGTAACAAGAAAATT
>ML787157.1:273479-288426 GCA_009831015.1 Picea engelmannii
TCTCCCTCACACTCTCTCTCTGCTCTCTCTCTTATACATATACCCCTCCCCACTATGTCCCCCCCCTTCCTTTCACTCATTCTCTACCCGCTATCTTTGTCTCCTTCTCCCTACGTCTCACACACTCAAACACTCCTTGTCCAACCCTCCTCTCTTTCTTTCTCTTCCCCCCTCTCACACTCACACATTCTCTCTCTATACCCCTCCTCCTTCTATCTCTCCCCCTCCCTCCCATTATCTCTCCTCTCTTTCTCTCCTACATCTACCACCTATTTCTCTCTCTCCTTGTTGTTAGTCTCACTCTCACTATATCCCCCTGCCCATCTCTCCTATAGTCTCCACCCATTTCTCTCTTTATATCTCTCTAGCCCCCCTTTCCTCTATCCCCTCCCTTCCTCTCACACTTAGTCTCACTGTCTCTCTCCTTGTTGTTAGTTTCACTCTCACTCACTCACTCTCTCTCTCTCTCTCTCTCCCTGCCTCCTTCTCTTTGCCCCTATTTCTACCTCCCTCTCTCTTTGTCCATCTAAAGGAGAGGCATGTCTCACAATGAATAAAGGATATGTGCAACAGAGAAATGTAACCTCACTTGTAAGATGAGTGTTAAGTTTTTTTTCTTCTTCCAATGGATTCACTATAAGGAAAAGACCCTATAATGAAGGTTTTTGCGGAAGCCCCTATAAACATATCCCAAAAACCCGTTTATAGTAGAGGTCACTAGCAAAGGTGCGCAGGAGGATGTTTTTTTAACGGTGCATTTATAAGACTATACTACACCGGTGCACCACCATATATAAATGCACCAGTGTTAATAGACAATGGTGCACCATTGCAAAGTTATTTAAAAAACAAATAAAACAATGATGCACATCATATAAAAGAAAATCAAAATCACTAGTGCACAACAAACAAGTTCGTCATCTTGTGTTTTTCTTCCAAAACGCATATCGATGCATCATTGTCCCCTTGCAACACTGGAGCGCAACAAACAACTCCTAGGAGTGCATCGGTGTGTTCCTGTTATAACCCTAAATTGCACCACACATGCTTACCTGGCATCAGGCCAACTCATATCCCTTCATTGCCAAAACATCTGCTGAACAACTCTTTGGAAATCCTCTTGTGTCAAGGCCCACGTGCCCTAGCCCATTACTGCACGCGTGTGCACGCTGACTGGCTCACTACAGCCCGCATGTACCTAACAAAGCACAAAAAAAGGAAAGTTGCCAACGGAACAAAAAGCTATGGGTCAGTTAACTGAAACTCCCGGCCATGCATGGCCGAGGGTTTGTTCAAAACCCTAGCTCCTTCTAGCCTATAAAAGAAGGGGTAGGGGTACCATTTGGAGGAGGAAAAAATATAGCGAAGAAACTCTGCCCATTTACGTAATCCATTGTCCCAACCCTTTAGCCTTTCCTCATGCCAAAGTAGATTTAACGCAAAGCAGTTGAAGGACAGAAGAAGAGGAGCCCAGGATCAGGTTCAAGGAGCGGTGGCCGGTCTCAGCTTTTTTGTAAGTTGAATCACTTTCAGTAATAAAAGAATACTTTTCCCGTCCCAATGCATGAATTGTCTATGGTTTGATTAATTTATGCTTGATTTCTAACCCTTAAGCATAGAAGTAGTATGCATGCATAGTTGTTATTTGTCTTGAGTGTAGGTCATTTGTGGAAGGAGCAGCACAAGCAAGTGATCAAAGCGCAACGGAGGATCTACATCGAACGCCGATAATAAGGTTGGTGGTCATTTTTCATGCATTTACTGTGAAAGAGGGGTTTAAATCTTGGGCTGTAGATAAAAAAGTAGTTTCTTTTCGGTCAAAATCTACATGCAAGCCTGACCCTAGTTTGCTAGTCCGTAGGGTGTTTTTCCCAACAACAGAATTGGCGACCATACTGGAGAGAATACTCTTTAGGGTTCCTGGATTTATTTAAGTTTTTTGGGTAGTTTAAAGATTAGGTTTTCTGTTTTTCTTTGCCTGTCTTTTTATGTAAAGTCTGAGCTAGCAGGGAGTCTGGTTTGCCATACCAGCTTTCCCTGACTTTTGCTTGACTGTAGTTTTCGGGACACACAGAGGTATACGCGGTCTGCAGAAGGCCTGCATGCGTGTACCCACACCCTATTCTCTTACAGCCCACGTGTGAACGATAGCTGTAGAGATAGCAGTAGCGTGTAGGAGTTCAGAGAACCTCAGAGACAGTCCTCCTCTTTCCTGTCAGAATTATACATTCTCAGGGGGTTTTCTGGAATCCTGTCTGAGTCTTGCTGGTTCACAGTCCTATCTCAGATTACTTTTTTCGCCTTATTATTCCTTGCATTATTTGTCTTTTCTGTTAGAAAGAGAATCCAAGCCTTCAAGGGACCCTGGTTATCAATACCAGAGGCCTCTTCCTGGTCTGGACTGCCTGTTTTCATTTTTTTCTTAGAATTTAGACATACACGCGGCCTGTACAAGGTCAGCCCGCGTGTACACGCTTCCTATCTCTGCTCAGCACGCGTTTTCACGCGTGCTGTTTTAGTGACAGTCACGTGCTTGACATGCTAATTTTTGTTCAGGGTGGGGCAGTCATCCCCTCCTTTGATGAGAATTATTCCTCTCAGGTGTTTGAGTCTAGGGTTGAACAATCAGTAGGTTAGGTCATCTTACCCTTAGCTTGTTTTTTCTCAGTTAATATTTGACAGAATATATATATATATATATATATATATATATATTTTTTTTTTGGGTTTTTAGACAAGCGTGAGAGTCTTTGTTTTTTTTTTATTTTTCCATTGTGTGATTCTTTACTCTGATTCTTTTTGATCTGCGCTTTAAGCCAAAATTTGGTTTTCTTGGTTTTGTACTTGTCGGTATTTTCCCTTTGTTGCTTTATTAGCACTTAAATTAAAAAAAAAAAAATCTTTTCATTGTCTTCTTTGGTTGAAGAGTGTGTTTCTGCATCATTAGCTAGGGAGAAGTCTTTTATTTCATAAGTTTTTGCAGTGAATTTAGAGCATAAGTAGCTCGTAGTCGAGCGAAATTCCTTTAAGTTTGCTATATAAAATCTTAGAAAAATTGAAAAGGAAAAGAAATCTTTCTTTGTGAAAAGTTGTTGAAATTTTGCATTTAGTAAAAGTCTTTTGTTTCCAGTTTTTTCATTCATTTTTTCTTTCGTCTTTACACATCATCAGTTTCACCTTCATACCCCTTGACGTAAGAAAAATCCTTAAAAGAAATGCTAATCTTAAAATCTACTAGACTTTAATGTTTGTAGGGTTCACAAACTAGTTCAGGATTAGGGCCTTGAATTAGGTTGGAGAGGAAACTCTTCAAGGCCACTCAAAACCAAACATTAGAGTCTAAGGTAGGGAGTGTATAAGTCCAGTTTCGTGGAAGTTATCCGGGACCCCCCTCTAACATAGGGGACAAACACGAGGTTGTGTGCGGAAAGGTAGTGGAGATAACCCCTCCAAAGCCGGACCAATCATAGTGGAGAACACATATCGAGGGCTTGTTTTGGGATTCCGTCGTTTGCATTTGCCATGGGGCTTCGTGGGTCTCGAATCCATTTGAGGTCCTCAGTTGTCTTCCGGACCATTTTCTCTCGATACCCTTCATAGGTTTCGGGCTTGATACCCTGCTCATTGTGGTCTACCCGACTTTTGACTGTACCCACCTGGTGACTATTCGCGTGCTGGCAACCTAATTGCTAATCTTTTAAGGACATACACGGGTGACTGCGGGGGTATACCGCGGTACCTAGGACAGACATCGAGCTACAATTTGCAGAGTATACCTGGAGGGTGCTTCCGTATTCGAGTTGCACTTGCACCGGTAAGTTGCTCTAGTGTTGGTTGTTGTAACTGTTCTTCCAAATAGTTTAGTGATTGCTTGTCTTATCTCTTAGTGGCTTCTTTTTAGTGTGGGTTACTTTTGAACGTGTAGAATACCTTAGCGTGTCTTGGATATTCTCACACAGTTGAGGATCCCGAGCTCTGTCGGTCACGAAGGCTTATGGGTCTGCCGCCAGTTACACTGGAGCCACCCCCGCCACCATTAAGACGGAAGCTAGACCAACAAGGGTCTTTCGAAGCGACTGGGTTACAAACCTTTGTGCCCGAACAACTCTCGGAGGAATCAACCACCACTCTTGGCTCAGTTGAAACCCCAACCAATGATATCTAGCCACCATTCATTGTACCAATCCAATTTCACGAACGCTAGACAGTGCCTCACACAGCTATGGAAACAAACGTTGTTACTTCTTCTGGGAATTCTTCAATTCCCACCACAGTTGCTACCACAGGAGAATCATCTCCTAAATTACCATCATCGGTCCGAGCCACCATGGTCTCGGTCGCAACTACGTCACACAGTGGACCGAACCCGTCTATGGCGGCGGCCACAACCCCCTTCACACCTAGTGCGACAGGCCCTCCGTTTTCATACGGTATGCCTAGTTCGGGTACAAGTCCTGCACTAACCTACTCCACTTTACAGACTTTGGGTTTGGGGGAAGGGAGATCTAATGCTCCTCTGCAAGGTCAACTTGGGGGCACTCCTGTCCCTTTTAATGCTTTTCCTTACGCCGGAGGTCATATCCCTCCTTCGTCCTCTTCGCTCAGTGGACTGCATCAGCAATCTGCCGGGCAGCCTACACACACTAGTTTATTTGGAGCAGGGAGTCAAGGAACACCTGCGCACAATATGCCAGTAGGTTCGTCACCATTTGTTTGGAACGAGACGTTTGGTAAAAACACTTTCTCATCCACCGCTTTCCTGTCTGGGGGCAATCCCATTTTTGGATAGTCTACTCCTGCGCAGGGTACTATTCCTGTGCAGGGGGCACATATAGCAGGACCTTGGAACTCAGGACAAGGATCCGTTCCCTCCTCTGGAATGTCGTTCTGGGGTAATTCTTTCCACAGTCAATGGAACCCTGGACAGACCACTATGCCTCTCTCGTCAGGATCGGCATGGGGTAATCCTTCCCAAAGTCCTTCAAACACGATGAATGCCCAACACCCTATGTCCTTTATGGGAAATCAGCCAATGATGTCTCCACAGATGAAAAATACTTACGCTGGTCAGGGCCATGGTTTCTACCTGAATCAAGACCAGCAGCCAAACTTTTCCTGGCAACCTGGTGCCAGTCAAACTCTAGGACCCTTTTTCCCAGGTTATCAGCAACAACCCAAACTACCATTCCTGGCAACTTTACATTTGGCAGATTTGACAAGGTTGTTAAATGACCCTATTTTTCACGAACCACGTTGGCCTCCTATGCCAACGAAGTTGCCTTCGGACATTCCAAATTTCGAGGCCAAGCCTAATGAAGATCCAGGGGATCATGTGACTACCTTCCATCTTTGGTGTTCATCTAACTCATTGAAAGATGATTCCGTATAGTTGCGATTGTTTCAGCGCACTCTTATTGGGAGTGTCGCAAAATGGTACATCGAGATCGATCGCTTAAGATACTCTTCTTTTGGCGAACTGGTGATGGCCTTCCTTAACCATTTCTAGTTACCTATGAGATACGACGCTGGCATAGAGCTGCTCGCCAATTTCGAACAGACAACATCAAACCATATTTCTAACCATATCTGAGAGTGGAGATGCTGGAAGAGTCTAATCAAAGTACCAGTCCCACCAGCATTCCTGCTTGAGTGGTTCCTTAAGTCTTTGGTCCCACAATTATCCAAAGACGTCGCGACTTCCAGAGTTTTCTCCGAAGAAGATGCCATCATGAGGGCTCAACAGTTTGAGCTCATCTATTCTCAATCTGGTTTATTATACAACATCTTGTCGGATGAGCCATGTTCGACATTGGATAAAACTAGACAGAGAGTTGGACCATATGTCAATGGTATTGTTGGTTCAGCACAAACCAAGCCCGTTGAGCAATTGATAAAACAGTTGCAACAGTTATCTATACAACACACAATGGCCAACCAGACTACTGCTTTGGCTGCTCCTCCTACCCAAACGTCGGAAGTACACTCCGTGCAGTCGACTAACCCAAAGGCCACCCAGCAGCCTGAAGGAAAGAAAAAACAACGAAAGAAGGGTAAGGGGGACAAAAAACCCACTGATAATGCTGGCGGGGACACTACGGAAAAATCGAAGGCGAGGTATCCATGCAACTTGTGTGCGGAAGACCACCCGACCCATCTTTGTCCTAGACTTGCAGAGGCCCAAAAGTTTTTCACACAGCAACAACAGGAAGTGTTGACTAACCCTTTTCAACACGGGAAAAATTTAACTCAAGCCTCTACAAGTGCAGAAGGGGGAAGCCAAGAAACCTGCCCTCCTCCAAACAATCCCTCATCTGCGAACGTATATATGGTTAGGGGTGATGCTTTCATAATGACTAGAGCACATGACTATAGTAAACCAAGCGCTTCTGAGAAGGGTAAAGAAGCTAATATCCCATCTCTTCCTCTACAGATCGAGAAGACGTTGGGGGAAACAATGACACACATTCCAAAGGGTGCATTTAAAAAAGATTCTCACAACCCAAACACAAGGGCCGCCTAGAATTACTCTGTGGTGGAGGATTTATCACAAACCCCTTGTGTGATGTCTGCTTTGGAGGTCCTCCAAAGCTGCCCTGCTCAGAGGAAAGCCTTGTTAACCGCTTTGGGCTCTACTGAGACTTGTAACCTAGGTACCATCATGTTAGATACAATCGACTTAAAACCTCGCCTGCCTTACCACGTAGCGTTTCAGATAGTAGTGGCTCATCCCACAAAAACTTTTACACGAAATATCTTCCACACGGTGGTCGACGAGGGTGCCTCGACATGCGTTATGTCGTTAGCATGTTGGAAGGCCATTGGCTAGCCCGCTTTGTCTCCATCGCCTACTCTCCTCACTGCATTCGACAGTCATTCTTTTTGACGACATGGCATCGTTCCTTCTTTCCCTGTGCAACTAGGAGGGAAAACCGTGTGTGTCGAAGTAGAGGTAGTCGATGATCCCCTCGACTATAACCTCTTGTTAGGATGGAGTTGGACTTATGCTATGCAAGCTGTGGTTGCTACAGTTTTCCGAGTCTTGTTGTTTCCACACGAAGGCCGGATAGTGACCATCAATCAATTATCTTTCTCCAGATCTGACCCATCTTTGGGGGCATCCACAGTCCCTATGATTGATAATCCTGAACCAGGTGTCGTTAACGTAGGAGTTGGTTTGTGCTCGTCCTTGATGGGTACCTTCGATTACCCACCTCCTCATGACGATGTCAAATTTATATCTAATCACCATAAGGTTGAGATTTTTCAAGTTTCGTCATTCCGCACGACTTACTTTGAGGATCCTTGGATTCTTCCTTCCCCATCAGACATGATGGATGAGACAGGGCACCCCGGCATGTCCATGACCTTGTTATCCGCTGAGGTAGCGTACTCTTTAGTCTAGCAAGCCTCAACTAACCCTGATCCGACTCCAGCACAAGAGTTGGATCCACTTTCAGAGCCTATTTGGGCTCAGGTTTCTCTCGCTAACGTCGATTCGTTAGACTTAGTCTTTCCTTCTGACGAAGCAGTAATTGACGCAATGACTAGTTCGAAAAAACCTTGGGAAGATCTTCATCACAGATCATATTTCCTCCCAGAGTTAAGCTGAATCGAGGCAGGAGAATTCACTGTTACCATGACGGGAGATCAACCATGTCCTATTAATCTCTTAGCTACACAGGAAATTTATGCTAAGGGTAATATGGCGACTATCGCTGAAACTATACCCATCAACATCTCCCGAAACCCTAGCGTCGTGGAGAATGTCTTCGTCAGAGCGGATTGCTCCCCCGAAGAGATTCAAATTTACACAGATATCTTCAAAGAATTCTGTGATGTTTTTGCCTGGTCTTATGAGGAAATGCCAGGTATCGATCCGAAAATAGTTGAACATGAAATCACAACATATCCTGATGCCAAGCCTGTTCGACAAAAACTTCGTCCAGTTAATCCTAAGAAAGCAGTAGCCATCAAGATTGAGGTTGAGAAATTGCTCAAGGCAGGTTTCATTTATCCTATTCATTTGACTCAATGGGTGTCAAACCCTGTGCCGGTCAATAAAAAACAAGGCACGATTCGTGTATGTACCGAATTCCGTGATTTGAACAAGGCATGTCCCAAAGATAATTTTTCAACCCCATTCATTGACCAGATCATTGATGAATGTGCCGGTTGTGAAGCCTTTTCGTTCATGGATGGTTTTTCGGGATATAATCAAATCCAAATCAAACCTGAAGACCAACACAAAATGGCATTCATTTGTCCATGGGGTACATTCGCATATCGTAAGATGCCTTTTGGCCTTAAAAATGCTGGAGCCACATGTCTTTTGCGTTTCATGACCTCAAAAATATAGTCGAGGCCTATCTAGATGATTTAGCATCACGTTCTCGCAAGCGAACGGATCATCCCACGCACCTTAGACTAATCTTTGAACGCTGCCGCTACTTCAGGATTCACTTGAATCCAAACAAGTGCAGCTTCTACGTAATGTCAGGACGGTTGTTAGGTTTCATCGTATCAACAACAGGGATCATGGTTGATCCTCTTAAGGTGGAGGAAATAATCCAGTTGCCCCCCCCATGCACAATCTTACAACTTCAGAGTCTACAAGGCAAGGCGAGCTTCTTACGATGCTTCATCGCCAACTATGCCGAAATCACCAAGGGATTTATGCATTTGCTAAAGAAAGACATTCTTTTTTTCTGGGACGAAGCTGCTCAACGCTCTTTTGACGCATTAAAACATGCCCTCACAACCACACCTCTCCTATGGCCACCTAACTATAACAAAGATTTCTTATTATATCTGGCTTCCACAGAGTTAACCATATGCATGGTTTTAGTTCAGGAAGACGATTCATTGTCAGAATACGTGATCTATTACCTAAGCCGAGGCCTCGTAGGACCGAAACTCAATTATTCTCATATTGAAAAACTTGCGTTGGCAGCAGTTCATGCTGTTGAACGGTTCCGTCACTATGTTTTGTTTCGCAAGACCACCGTCATTGCTGTCGTTAATCCATTCCAGTACATGTTGACATGACGAGTTATAGGTGGAAAAATCAGTAGATGGATAGTCATCCTCCAAGAATTTGACTTAGACTTTGTTTCAGCAAAGTCCAAAAAGTCACTGGTCTTCACAGAGCTTATCTCGGAACTTCCGGTTGAGTCAGGTGACGTTGTGCCTGAGGAATT
Source organism: Picea engelmannii (assembly GCA_009831015.1). Lineage (NCBI taxonomy): Eukaryota > Viridiplantae > Streptophyta > Pinopsida > Pinales > Pinaceae > Picea > Picea engelmannii. The sequence continues at coordinate 282,677 of ML787157.1, forward strand.
GCCTATCCGGGGGGATATGTTTTTGATAGCATCTTCAGACCCTTGGTACAGAGATATACTTATCTATCTCCAGACTTTGAAGTGCCCCACCTCTGCTTCTCGTGATGAGCGTCGGCGGATACGCCATCAGGCTAAGAATTATCTCATACTCGACGATACGTTGTATCGGAGAGGTGTGGACTGCATCTTGCATCGATGTCTCACTCATGAGGAGGCCGTCATAGTGCTCAACGATTGTCATACTAGAGCTTGTGGCGATCATTTATCTAGGTTGGCAACAACCCAAAAGATTTTACGAGCAGGTTACTTCTGGCCGACACTTATCAAAGATTGTATCGAATTGGTCAAGAAGTGCCATCCATGCCAAGTCTTCTCTCGGAAGATGAGGGCACATCCCGCTCCTATGTTTCCTGTCATCACAGTTGGTCCCTTCACTAAGTGGGGGATTGATTACACTACACGCAACCCCCCGTCAGCAAGGGGGCACCGCTATATCATCGTAGCTGTCGACTACTTCACTAAGTGGGTCGAGGCTATGCCAACGTTTAAAGATGATGGAGAGACTGTAGCTCTCTTCTTATTCAACTAGATCATAGCACGGTTCGGCGTCCTGAGAGAGATTGTCACTAACCATGGCAGTCACTTTCAGAACCAAATGATGACCAAATTAACATCAAAGCTTGGGTTATGGCAGGAACATTCATCACCTTACTACCCCCAAGCCAATGGGCAGGTGGAAGCTGTAAACAAAACTCTTAAGACGATTCTACAACGAACTATCAACTCAGCCAAGTCAAATTGGCATTTGATGTTATACTCGGCATTATGGGCTTACCGAACATCTGTTAAGACTACAACCGATTTCTCACCTTTTCAACTCGTTTACGGGCTAGAGGCAGTCTTGCCCATCGAATGTCAAATCCCATCTCTGAAATTGGCAGTACAGTTATTGCCAGACACTTCTCCACTTGAAGAATGGTTAGTCTACCTTGAGCATCTTGATGAGTAGCGCCGCGATGCGGCCCTGGCCAATGAGGCTCACAAACATAAGGTCAAGTGTCAATATGATAGGTCTGTTCATCCTCAAATTTTCTCTGAAGGCGACCTTGTCCTGGTCTATGACCAAGACAAGGACCCCCTGGGGGCAGGAAGGTTTAAACCCATGTGGTTCAGACCCTTCATTATCAAAGAGGTATTAAGAAAGGGCACTTATCGTTTGGTTGATTTTGAAGGGAATGCTTTGCCGGAGCCTAGAAATGGGCTCTACCTCAAAAAGTATTACTCATAGATAGGTCACTGTGGGTAACTTTTTGTAACATATGTATAGTCTTTGTACTATTAATTTTTTACGTTTCTTTTAAAAGTGTTATGGACGTGTCATTGATGTTATCTTTCATCAATATGGCAGATGTCAAGTGAGTCCAAGGTGTTCGTTGGGTATGTGGACGGTGCTAGTCGACACACGCGGAGGCTTGCCTCCACAACTTGGGTAATCTTTACATCACAGGGTCAGTTGTTATCTTCCGGAGGTATATGCTTAGGTGACACCACAAATAATGTCGCCGAGTATAGTGCAGTTATTGAGTTGCTTCGTGACGCTTTGTCATTGGGTATCTCTCATCTCTGGGTCTATCTCGACGCTCAACTGGTTGTGTCGCAGCTAAACAAAATATACCGGGTTCATGATCCAACTTTACACCGATGATTCCTTAGGGTACGTCTCTTAGAACACAACTTTGATTATATTACATATTTTCATGTTCCTAGGAGATTAAACCAAATTACAGATACTCTAGCTAATCAAATTTTAGATTGGCATCTTACCCACATATAAAACAACATGGACATAAACATGTAAATACATTTTTGCACATAGAGTCCATAAGACACAAAAAAGATAAAAACCATATATAAACATCATAAAATACTCAGAGTACATAGATGGACGCAAGCGCCTAAAAAATGGGAACAGTAACGAGTCACCGGGCTTATGCCCTCAAAAAATATATACAAGTAGGTGCTCGTGGCACATCAAAAGTCTAATTCTGTTCAGGGCCTATGGGCCCTGTTATAATCATCTACAGCACGGGCTAAATGCCTAAACAATCAGACCCATGTCCGAGGTGCCCCCACAACATGAGGCTGCATGGATGGCGACAGGTCCTCTATCTCTGCCATTGGGACTGTGCGAGTGAGCATAGTGAAGTTTCACTCAATTCATCTAAGGACCCTCTCGGCCTCTCTGGCTGGGAGGTTCCCTGCTACTGCTGCTCCCCCAGCGGCGGCAGCCGCGGCTTCTGGCTGTGGACGATGCCTGTTCCATGCATAGTCATACAAAAAAATGATATATATACTCTGGCATACGAAAAAAATGATATATATAACAAAAAGACATAAAAATTACATATGCAAACAAAAAAAACTACAAAGGTGTAGACTTACCCATCTCCCCTCGCTCCTCACCAGGAGGCACGGGTATCCTAGGATCTCTAGAGAAATCTATCCCTGCATACGGGTAGTCCTCGATAACAGGGATCTGTCGTGACAGCTAAGAGAAAAAATCATCGTCAAAAGACTCAACGGTCCTTCCACCACCCTATCGCAGCAGTCACACTGCCCATCTACACACTGCAAGGAAAGAGGCTTGATGTCCTCGTACTACAACCCGAGGACTGAAACTCAGAAATCTCTAAAAAAAGAATGAATACAAGATGGTCCCGAACCCGAAGTTCCTTTGTGTCCGCTGTTGACAATCTGTCAATTGCCTCTTCAGGCATTCAAGTAGTGTGGTACTCCAATCAAAAATTTGTGCATTCATGCACTGGATGGCATAGTTCATCTGTGTGCGCGAAGCCTAATGCACAGCTGTTGAGCTGGTAATCCGCCCAATCAGTAACAAGATAGTCTGTAGCGCTAAGTTGATAATCTTGCAAATGGGTACCTGGGAGCCCGCACGTTCGGTCCCAGCCTCACAGTGCTCATCTATCAACTCTGAGATCTTGCTCAACCCCACTGGAAAAGTCTGGAAGTTGACTGGTTCCCCTCTCCTTGAGAGGCCAGTCAGAAAGTAAATATCCTTGATGGTGGGCACCAATGATTGCCCCTCTAGCATAAATTCCTCTACATCAGGATGCCAGTAATCAATCAAGGCATTCAGTAGCCTTGGTTGTGCGCGCATAAATAGACATAGAAAGAATTTGAGTAAACCACATTGCATTAACACGGCCACAACATTCAGATATGCAACAACCAACTCACTGATTGCCTCATGCTCCCTTTCCCTCCACTGGACATACATTCTGCCAACACAACAAGGTAAAGGAGGGTCAGTACTTCCTTTTAGTTTTATTTTTTCATCATAAAAGGGAGGTACACGTGGGCTGTATAGGTGACAGTCGCGTGCACACGTGGGCAAACTGTACTCTGCCCACGTGTACACGTGACCTGTCTCTGGACAGGCCACGTGTACCTAGGGCTGACCTTTTTAAGGTCGACGCCCACCCAAAAAACCAACTAAATAATTAAATTGAAGTATTGAATAGCTAGATAAGGGAGTTTGTACTTACTTGGTCCAAGCAGAAGTTCGTTTCATCCACTATAGCTTCCAGAATCACTATCTTTGTCAAAGGGGGTCTTTTGGCTCCAGAGTCAATTTCCAAATCAACAATGGTGATAATGAGCTGCCAGCCTCTATTTATAGACTTTTTGGCCTCTTTTTGTCACTTTTTTGCCCCCCCTTATCAGTTTCTTTATACCAAAAACCATTTAGAGTGATCCAGGAGTTATATGGGAGGGATTTGATCAGGTATTGGGACAATGTTTTTTGAGTTTTGAAAAAATATTGACGGTTCATAATTTTTTTTTTTTCAAAAATCAACTTGAGCATATAGGTTAGGATACCACCCCAACTTTTTCATCTCGTTGCCTTTTTCTTATGCTATAGGATCGATCCCATCCGGTTGTGACACAGAACTGTCATATCTGCTCTAGAAGTGTCGCAACTTGGTGGTAGAGCTTACCAGAACATGGATGCCCTAGGTAGGTCCTGGTTGCATTATGGTGTCCATGCCGTTTCTAAAAACACTGTAGGCTCGGGAGTCCGTATAGTCTTTCCTGAATATGAGTTTGGACCTCATCTGCATGAGTCTTTTTCACTCTTTGTCTCACCCTCAGGACTCCCAAAAAATAACGGGTCTCCTTTTAATCCCTTTTCAGACCCTCTAAAAATGAAAAGATTGTTGAGCGATCTTGTGACCTTTCACGCTCGTTAAACTGAAATTTGAAGTCACGTCTGTCCGGCGGTAGTTTACCCCTTTTTCAGTCTGGAAGGTCAACTGTACGAACAAAGGTATACTCTATCGAATTCCCATTCTTTATAAGAGTAATCTTAGGTATAATTTTATTCCTTTTTCGGGCCTGAGGGACTAAATTTACGAAAAAGAAACCCCCATGGAGTCCATAGTTAAGCTCTTTTCAGACTCCCTAAAATTGAAAAGATTGCCGAGTGACCTTATTCTTTCACACTCATTAAATTGGTTCAGAAGAATATTCCTGACATAGTCCATAGTTAAGCTTTTTTCAGACTCCTTAAAAGTGAAAAAATAGCCGAGTGATCTTGTCCTTGTCACACTCGTTACAATGGTTTTGAATTGACGTCTAGTTGGTGCTAGTTTATCCCTTTTTCGAACCGACTAGACTATTGTCGAAAAATGTACCCCAGCGGAGTCTCCTTTTATGCTTTTTCACACTCTCTAAATATGAAAAACCACCAAGCTTACCTTTTTTGAGCTTGTTAAACTTACATTGAAGGACGTTACCATTGTGTGTTCTATCAACCGCATTTGCATACCTTATCCACCAGCGTTGTGATAGTTTGCTTCTGTGTCTTAACACCTTTGGCCATTGGAGGATTTTTCCCAAGTATCATTTTACCAGAACATCAGTCTTGTCCTTGTGCCTCGAGCTTGTATGTTTGCAGTACTCGTTCCTCCATTGTAACGTAATATTCCTTTAGTCTTTTTCCAAAATTATCGAAAAGAGCAAAAAAAAAAAATCAAATATACCCCAAAAAGAGGATGGGAAAAGTATTTTCTTTATTGGCAGCATAATGAGTCGCCCTTGGATAAATCACATCTGTCCGTTTGATCATCAGACTATGGGATGTAGTACGACCTTAGGAATCTTTTCTCGCTATATAGAGTTGTGTCCTCCACCGTTTGGTTACTCTTCCAAACATATAGAGATTTTGCGTTGCCTCCTGCTTCGTAGACTTATGATTAACATATATGCTGCCTGAGTCTTATCACTTGTCGTGCTATTGTACAAGGGAAGTTTGTCACTAAGCCTGAGTCGACCCCTCTGCAATATGTCTCTTGTCTGCATACCCGACCATCCTGAACGTCCAATCAAGTCCTTGTTCGAAATCACTGAACCCTTCAGTCCGATCATCAATATTATCAAGTCCATAACCGATGAGCCGTCGAAGACCTCTGGGTAGTGCAGTCGTACACTCATATTACACTCCCACCCGAGTTTTAGAAGATTTTGAAGTTGTTGCTCGAGCTCTGAAGTATAGCCATCAGGCCGAATCAGCTTCTGGAATATGGGTACTCTATATGTATATCTTTCTGATTTCGAGATGTAGCTCCGCTGTGTATTATTCGCAGCTACTCTTTATAGTTATTTGACATGGATCTACAGTGTATTTGATTGGTAGCCATGGTTCTATTTTATCCCGAGCATGGGTATGC